>PISX010024055.1:0-28656 GCA_004024625.1 Mellivora capensis | reverse complement strand
TTTTTTTTCCTCTGTAAATTCCAATCTGTTTATTATGTCAATCCAGCAAAATTTTCATGTCCAATATTGTACATTTTAGTAGCAGGGTTTCCATTTGGTTCTTTTTGCCTTCCCCAATTATCTGCTGAGATCCCCCCATGCTTTGTTATTATGTCTGCCTTTCTTCTCAGTATATTATAATTCTTAATGTATTCATAGTCTGTTTTACGGTCCATGTTAGTTCCAATACTTTGATCATTTGATGGTTGGTTTCAATTGGCCAGGTTTTACTTAATTTTGGAGTCATATCTTCCAATTCCATTTTAATTTTTTTTCCTTCCACATATTTGGTGATTTTTATTGCATACTGGAAAATGTGAATATACAGGGTAGGAAGTTTACATAATGTTATCTTTCTTCATGTGTGTTAAATTTATTTCTGGATGCCTGTTAAACTACTTGTGTATGTTTATAATCTTATTAAACCCAATTTTATTCTCTGTTAGGATACATCTATTTCACTTTTATTTCAAATTTCGGGCATATATCCTACTCTGCGGCATAGTCATGACTTTCAAACTGTGAACTTAGAGGGCTTTCAGCTGATGATAGAAATACACAGCACAGTGTCACTACTGGACCTAGTTGACACTGCAGATTCCCAGCACTGCATGTCTTCTCACATGATGGACATGAAGCAGATACCCTTAGCTAGGGATTCCAAAGTCTTGTCCTGCACATCTAAACCTCAGCCCTGTCTAAGCATGCCCGGGGAAACCACATGCAGTTTCTTACCCTGCACTTGGCTCCTTAAATTCTTTTACTTTGCTCTGCAAATTCTAGTTTTTTAGCATCCTTAAAACATCAAAAGCTCTTACTATTCATTACAAATGTACAGGAAAATGGAAAAAAAAATTGTAAAACTAGTATTTATTTAGAATGTAATTTAAAACACTAGAAATATTGACAATAAGCTTTTTGGTTCTTTTTAAACTTAGCATAAGTTGTGAGATTTTTCTCTATGCTTTAATAAATTATCACCATCATACCCCTTTCTAAGTTGGTACAATAGACTGCAAGTTCATGTTCCCCCAAAATGTATGTTGAAATCCTAATTCCACTGTTTTTGGGTTTCAAAGTAGAGACTTTAGGGGGTAATTAGGTCATAGTCATGAGGATGAGGCCCTCTTGAATAGGATTAATGCCTCTACTAGAAGAGGGCAAAGAGCTAGTTAGCTCTCTTTTTTGCCATGTATGGATATAGGAAGTCACCTATTTGTAACCCAAAAGAGGGCACTCACCATACTACTAACCTGGTCTTAGACTTCCAGTCTCCAGAACGATGAAAAATTTCTGTTGTTTACAAACCATCTGAACTATTGTAATTTATTATGAAAAACCAAGCTAAGACAGTTGGGATCAGCTTCTAATATTTTACCTTTTGCACTTTTAACATTATAAAATATCTCTCAGAGTTCCTTTAATTATGAAGGTTTTTGCCAGTACCAATTTCTTTAGGAAATCTTGAGTCCTGCATCATGACCACCATTATCATTTATCTGGATAAATTCATATTTACTAATTCCTCTGTATGTTTAGGGTCAAGAAAGGAAAAGTACATCAACATTCCCTCTGTCAGCTATTTCTTCTATAACTCCATTGATGTGTAGTTTGAATTTCACTTCCAGCATTATCACTTTTTGTTTCTTTTCAGCCCTTTTTCTTTGTTGGCCAACCTCTCTTTCAATTATGCATTTTTGTAAAGTGCCATGTGGGTATATTCCTGGGGCCAAGGAGGCGGTATAATTTTATGAGCTGATAACAGCTATGTAATGACCAATCACTCATAGACTTTAGAAAAAAACAGCCATATCTGTTATTCACATAATGATTCGTGGATTGAAGACTTAGCAGCAATATTTTTGCTTAATGTAATTCTTTATAGTTAATACATAGTAGTAACTAAAACTTGAACCATGTTTTGGGGGCCTGGGGTTATCAAACTAATTTCAGTGGTAACTGAAATTTATGATAGCAAAACTGTGAGAAATGAGGACTGCCTGTAATAGATTCTGTGTCTGTAAAAAGATTTAGTTCCTGCCTTCAGAAGAAAAGAAGCAAATATTAAGTAAAACAAGAAAAAAACAAACAATAAAACTAATTACACAGTGTAGCAAGTTCTCTGAAAGAAAAAATTAGAAGAAATAGAACCTACAGTACTGGGAAATTATGTATTCAGAGAGGGAATCAGAAAAAAGTTTACTGATGAAGGGATATTTGAGTTGTTATGTGAAAAACAAATTTTAATTATCAGAGTATGTGCATATGGATAAGTAAAGAACACAGAACAGTAAGAATGATTTTGAAAATGAAGAAAAAAAGGATGACCTAATTTCTTGAATTTCAAAACAAAGTTATAGTAATCAAGACAGTGTAGTATTAGAGTAAGGACAAATATATAGATCAAAGGAACAGAAGAGTCTAGAAATACACACTTATATGACTAACTGAAATTCAACAAAGGTATCAAGGCAATTCAATGTGATAAATTATAACATTGATTTAAAAAGACACTGATTTATAAAACAAGATAAAAGCAGAAAAAGAAGCAAACCATAGAGACTCTATCTCTCTTTTCTTTTTTTTTAATTTATATATATGACAGAGAGATCACAAGCAGGGGTTGAAGCAGAGGGAGAGGGAGAAGCAGGCTTTCTTCTGAGCAGGGAGTCCAATGTGGAGCTCTAGCCCAGGACCCTGGAATCAGGACCAGAGCCGCAGGCAGGTGCTTAACCAACTGAGCCATCCAGGTGCCCAGAAAGACTCAACCACAGAGAACAAACTGAGGGCTCCTATAGGGGTAGTGGGTAGGGGAATGGGCTAAATGGGTGATAGGCATTAAGAAGGGCACATGTTAGGTGTTACATGTAAGTGATGAATCACTAAATTCTACTCCTGGAACCAATACTGCACTATACGTTAACTTGAATTTAAATAAAAACTTGGAAAAAAAAAGATATTTATACCAAAGAAATAAGCGTCAACAGGACCTGACACTACAATAAGTAACTAAACATGGATTAAATGACATACCCATACAACAATTTAACAGCTACACTTAAAAAAGTTCTAGAAAAAACTTGAAACTAATAAAACTCTAATTAACCACTTTTTTCCAAAAATCCTTAAGTATTAACTAAAAGAAAATAAATCAATAAATTGGACTTCATCAAAATTAAAATTTTGTTTTCTAAAAGACTAATTGTAACAGTATATTTCACATAATAAAAAGGTCCTACAATTTAATATTGAGACATATAACCAGGTTTTTTTTCTTAGATTTTATTTATTTATTTGACAGAGAGAGACCACAAGTTGGCAGAGAGGCAGGCAGAGAGAGAGAGAGAGAGAGAGAGGGAAGCAGGCTCCCTGCCAAGCAGAGAGCCCAATGCGGGACTTGATCCCAGGACCCTGAGACCATGATCTGAGCCGAAAGCAGCAGCTTAACCCACTGAGCCATCCTGGTGCCCCTTGAGACATATAACCAGTTTTTAAAAAGTAGCAAAAGACTTGAAAGGGTATTCCACTAAAAAAGATATATGGATGGAAAACAATAATACAAGAAAAAAAGCATCTCCTTAAAACCTCTGAAACCTTACATTATATGGATATGCTGTTAACAAAACAATTTCTCTTCTGGAAATTTTCTTTATGTAATTTTGAAATATATTAGTTTGTATTGTCAGCTAATAACTGAATATATTTATGTTTTGGTTTTCTACTTTTAAAGTAAAACTCAAAAATATTGCATTAAACTACTTGACTCAAGGGCATATTTTTTTTAAATACATTAAAGCTTTTCTTTTAAAGATTGCATCATATGGCTTTGAATCAAGAGAGTTAAGAGAATAAATGCTTCCAGGTTTTTCTGGGATTCTAGTTTCCATCACTAAATCTCACCTTCTTCTCTCTCTCTCCTCTTAAAACTCCTTTATTTATAACTAGTCAATTGATTATATAATTGTCCTCTCTAAGACCTTTTTATAACACTGTCTCAGAGCCTTCTCTAGTTTGAATAAATGTTCTTGGTGCTGCATAAATTTTCTCATCAGTATGCAATCTCAATGACCAACTATGACAGAGAAAAATCAAAAGACAAGAAGGTGGGAAAAACTAAATTAGGTGGATTTCCCTGCACTAACAGATGAAATGAGTGCCTAGGTATCTCCTTAGCTTTTCTTCCAGGAAATTCTCTAGCAGTTGAGAAAAGCAACTGATTTTATCTAAAGACCTATCCAAAAGACACACACATTGAGCTCGCCTGCCTGTCTTTGAATGGTATATATTGAATTTATCTTTAGCATATGAAAAACAAAATATATGGAGTTTTGGGGAAAGCTAAGGTCTATAAGTAATACTTAATACTCCACCATTAATCCATAATCAACCTTGAGGTTTATATATCAATGGATACAGAAGGAGACCCAAGATGAAAAATAAAGTTTCTCATTAATTAAGTTGGTAATTAGCGCTCTCAAGATTCACTTTTTCTTCTTCTTTTATATTTGCTTGGGTGTGTGATTTTCTTGCATGTAGATGGAGTCAGTATATTTTATTGTAACATACATTTTTTTCTGTTCGTTTGAGGCCATTATTGGTAGCATTCGAAGTTTTCATGGGAGATAAAAATAGGTTTTGATAGAATCAGTCTGATAAAAAGAAGTAAAAAATAAGACCGGAAATGAATTTGTAAAGTGTAGAAAAGACTAATTTTAAGTCTACATAAAGATGTGCATGTGTATCTCTCTTAAATAACACTCAGATTTTTAGGACAAACTATAGATTCTCCCTTGATGCATAGCACAGGATTACATAGGCAGTTTTAATCCCACCTATTCAATGGATCATTTACATTTTAATAATTTCTAAAGATAACTGACATTGCCCCTTTTACAATTTTGCAATAATATTCATTGAAAATCTAATCTGACTACCCACTGTTTTAAGATCAATAAAAACCTAACCATTTGTGAAATAGAAATAAAAAAAGATTATCCTAAATAAAATAAGCCAGACAGAGAGACAATCTCATAAGTAATAGGAGTCCACAAAATTAATAAAATGTCTGTGTGAGGATTCTTTGAGAACTACTGGCTTAAAGCCACTATGTGAGTTTTTTTAAATTTTTTTAAAGATTTTATTTATTTGGCAGACAGAGATCACAAGTAGGCAGAGAGGCAGGCAGAGAGAGGAGGAAGCAGGCTCCCCACTGAGCAGAGAGCCCGACGTGGGATCATGAGACAGAGGCTTTAACCCACTGAGCCACCCAGGCGCCCCTATGTGAGTTTTTATGTAACATGTGAATGACTTTTAATTTTATTTGTAAGCAAGGTAGACATATTTCGAAGCCAATCTTAAGGAGAATTCCTGCATGAGAAAGAGTTAAAAGGCAGAGACCCTCTTTATTGGGAATAAAGGTCCAGAAATTCACCTTTTTGCTCCCTCATTGAGCATAGCTCTCTACACTCCCAATCAATGCTGCCAAACAGTGATATGCCGCTTGGCGATGGTCTGTAATATGTTGGTCACTGTCTGAGATGATCCACAGAATTTAAGAGTAATCATTTAGAAATTGTATAGCAGTTGAAGAAAGTAATTTTATGCCTGTTACATCCATTGACAACAACGTGGGAATTGAATTTTGTGTCTTTTCATTTCAGTTTTTCTCCTAATCCATTTCTATTGTATTTTACAGACATGTTGGTCCATGACAGATTGGGAAAAATAAAAAGTTCATCCTTCAGCCCCAGATAATTGAGATGTATTCAACCAGACAAGACCTGTAGCTATGTTTCAAAAAAGAACTGCCAGATAGCTGGGAAGATCCAAAACTTCTGCCTTAGTGATTTATACAATTTAATTTTTTTTTCTTTGATAGGGAAAACATACATGAACTGATATGTAATTTGTATTAGGACAGGTATTTTCTTCTATTATATATATCACAAGCATTTAAATAATTTCCTAATATGAGACACTAAATAAGAATTTTCTGCTTATAACTTCCCTGTAGAGCTAATCATGTGTTTAAGGCAGGCATTATTTTCCCCTATATACCTTAGGAAGGAAATCGGGCATTGTGAGAAGGGCAGCAGCAACAGTGTATAAGTCTTGGACAGTAAAAATAAATGATGTCACAGTCAGATTTAATAGATCAGTTAAATGACTCTATATTTGCCTTACTCAATTTAGTAATACCTAATGAAACAATTAACTACACATACTTCAGAGGTGTCTGGGTGGCTCAGTCAATTAGGCATCTGACTCTTAGTTTCAGTTCAGGTCATGATCTCAGGGTCCTGAGATGAGGCCTGTGTCAGGTTCTGTGTTCAGTGTGGAATCTGCTTGTCCCTCTCCCTCTGTTCCTCCCCCTTCCCTCCCCTTATAAATAAATTTAAAAAGAAAAAAGAAAACTTAAAAAAAAAAGAATATATGCTTCAATTCTATGTTCTGGAACTAGGGTGCCTGTAATATCAAGAACTGCCAAAATTTCCAAGAGGTACTCAATCTACAAAATAAATCTGATTCATCTTCTGAATCAAACTCATGTGAAAACTTGCATGACAAAATATTTTGTACATAGCAAACATGAAGTTGTTAAAAGTAGAATAGAATTTACTTTTCTGAAATCTGAAGAATTCAAAAAAACAAAGAAATTTTACTCTTCCACTCAAGTCTATACAACCAGAGCCTAATGATCGTTCAATCCTTTCTGCCATTAAATGAATTAGAGAATGAGAATACCTCTTCATGTAAGAAAATTTGACTTTGATATTTTGACACCTATTATAGTCAGAGTACCAGACAACTGGCTTTTTTTTTATTGTAATACAAGTTTTTTATTCCTGAGGCATCCACTTCAAAGGCATCCATCTTAAATAAACACATGGTCAGCTACAGAAGTCAAGAGCCAGGCCATTCCAACCCTGAAGTACTCCTTTTTTTTTTTTTTTTAAGAGAGCTCTGATTGCTAGAAAGAACTGTCAGTTTGCCTTTCCCTTCCACACTTTAATTCCTGATCTGATGTTTAAAATTCACCAATAAAGAATGAACCCATGAAACTCAATGCACCCCATCGTTGACCTCAATAAAGGCAGAACCCTAGGTTTTTTTACTCTAACAGAGACCTTGCTGTTTGGCCCTGAGTATGGCCTGTACCTTCCAGGACTTTTGAGAAATGAACCTTGTTTTTTTTCAAAATGCCCTGATGGTTGTTGCTGAGGTACATCTTGCAATCATAAGAACCACCAGGGCAAGTCCAGCCACAGCATTAGCTCAGGAAGGGGACACGACCGTGGGTGTCCACCACAAGTAGCACGGACCCAGGTGACCGTCCCAGGCATTTCTAGTGGATGGCCTAATGAAAGGCTGAGACTATTCCAAAACACCTATTTTCTTCTAATGGTGAACTATATTTTATACTTTATTATTATTTTTTAAAGATTTTTATTTATTTACTTGACAGACAGAGATCACAAGTAGGGAGAGAGGCAGGCAGAGAGAGAGAGAAGAGGAAGCAGTCTCCACGCTGAGCAGAGAGCTGCATGTGGGGCTTGATCCCAGGACCCTGGGATCATGACCTGAGCCGAAGGCAGAGGCTTTAATCCACTGAGCCACCCAGACGCCCCAATACTTTAGTATTTTTTGGATCCAACTTTTCAGGTATTAGTCTTTCACAGAGATATTACAGAAATATTTGCTATTGTTGACAATCTTTTTTTTTTTAGAATATCAAAGAGACTAGATAAAATAAATGAACCTCAATATTTTACACCTTATTGACCATAAAAAGTAGTTTATTGTTGAGGTAAAATGCCTCATATTTTCTTTAATTATCAATAGTGTCAACAAAATAAAGATGTTATTTTTACTATATGCATTATTAATTGGGTATATCAAAATTAGCATAAATGCATGTCTTAAGAACTCTCATTTTCTCACTAAATAAGCATCAACATTTAATTTTAGAAGAATGAAAATAGTTCCCTGTTGATGAAGTAAATTTAATTATAAAACAATATTGAAGCTATGCAATTACCAAAAAAGCCAACTAGGGAGTTGCTGGTATTGGTCCTCAAATCACTTTACTTTGTTTGTTTAAATATTTTATTTATTTATTTGACAGAGAGAGAGAGATCGCAAGTAGGCAGAGAGGCAGGCAGAAAGAGAGGGGGAATCAGGCTCCCCGCTGAGCAGAGAGCCCGATGCAGGCCTTGATTCCAGGACCCTGAGACCATGACCTGAGCCAAAGGCAGAGTCTTAACCCACTGAGCCACCCAGGTACCCAAATCATTTTACTTTTAACTCACCTCAATCTTGTAGCATTTATCAAATCCATGAAACTGCCACTTGCTTCTTAGAAATAAATCCTATGTGAAGGATTCCTAAGGATTGTTTCATATGTACCATTTGTATCAAAACAAATTTGTGCTTTACAGCTTGAGGAATCAAACTGTTATGACAATTCTTTGCATCTTTAGTCACAGAGGGATTAAATGTAAGCTGTTATCCAAATCTTATTTATAAAATACATCTTTCTTCTACAAAAACTCCTCCAAACTTGTTGCACACCTTTCTGCATCTTGAGAAGATAGAATACATTTGGGCTCTGTCCTCCAGAAACTTATTTTCCAAAATGAGAAGATGAAGCCAAGTAAGCAGTGGTATCTTAGACTTGACAAATCACTTCATATAGATTCCTTGTTGACATTTTGGATTTGTTTATATTCTTTCAGGAAAAATAAGTCAAAAAATGGGAAGAAATATTTACTTTTCAGCTTACTGAAGGAATATGTCAGGTATAGCGCAGGTTCTCACATATAGGCTACTAATACCCTAGTATCTCAAAACCCTTTGCAAAAGGAGATAGCTTAAAGAGTTCTCATCCAGAGGTTTTCCAAAACAGGAATCACTGAGAAATTGTTCTAAAGAGATCACAAAAAGAATATGAAGAATAAATGTATTTTATAACATCAGTAATACATTCCAAACATGTCTTTTTCTTTTCATCATTATATGACTTCTAATTAGGACAATACGTAATGTCGCTTGCTGTGAACACTTTGAGTATCTAAGAGTAGACCAGAAATTCAAAAATTAAGAGGAGAGGAGATCCTGATTGAGAGTAGAGTAAGAGGATCCTGTGCTCACCTTCTCCCACAGACACACCAAGATTTCAACTATATAGAGAACAATTCTGTGAACTATCTGTAGACTAGAACTATCTGTAGAACTATCTGTAGAACAGCTATACCACAGCTAAAGATATAAAGAAAAAACTATATTGAGAAGGTTGGGAGGAGCAGAAACATGGTCTAATTGGGACCCATGCCCACAGAACAATGACTCTCAAGCCAGAAAGATATCAGAGGCATAGAGATCCTCTCTAAGCAAGAAGTTCAAGACCTATATTGGACATCTCCCACCTTGGAGACCTGCACTGGGAAAACAGGTCCCCATAAAGTCTGGCTTTGAAAATCAATGGGGCCTAACTCCAAGAGCTTTGTGTATTAATGCCAACTATCTTTTGTTAAAAGAAACAAAAAACTTGAGAGGAAATTGCTATGGATTCCTAAAGAAAAGATACTGTCTATTTGGTTCAACTTCAAGATGAAGACTATAGACTGGCTTTTCTAACATGCAGCATGCATAGATATAATTAAAGGATGCTGAGAGTTTTCCTACTGTTATCTACCCAGAGATGTGATTTTACCAATATTTTTCCAAAGATCAGATCTGAGAAGGTTGTTTCAGTAATAGCAGCACACAAATGAGAGGACATAGAGTCAAATAGGGATAAAATCCACAGGATTTTAATTTAGGAAGATAACACAGGTGAGCTGGGGGGAAAATGGCAGAAGAGAGTATATGAAGAATGAGAAAAATTGTGAGACATTTATCTGAAGATGAGAATGCGGATGCAGAGCTGAAACCCAAAACCAGAGGTATTCTAATGATGCTCCATCATTTAGACAATCATCAAATCATAACAAAATAAGATCAGACAACTAACCTAGTGTCATTTCCTCATTTGGAACCATAGGCTATTTAGAATTTACAAATTATGAAGAAAATTAAGGATATTTACAGGACTTTAAATTCTGTAAATAATATTTCTAAAAATTGATAAACAGATGTCAGACTTTCATTCAAAATAATTTTCTTCCAGTTTACATAAAAAGGCAAATATTTAACCCATCATGAATGGGTTATTATAGAGGCTTGCTCGGCTCTGTAAACTTCCCTTGGATGTCAATCAAAGAGAAGACTTATGGCAGACACTATGGTGTTCATCACACATTCCATCTGGTTTCTCATGTTTCTTATCTCCTCATTCGGTGGAGTGATAAAACAAGTTCTGACATGGGCTTTGGGTGTCACTTCCATTGCAAAGCATATATGAACTAGAATGTCACTTTATTTCACCTCCTGCTTTATCAGCCATACTACTGATATTCCAAATGCTGGACTCCATCACACTGGGTCCCTTAGTGTCCCTTGTACTATGATAGAGTGTAACACACAACCCTCATCACACACATACACAAACACATGTATACATCAACTTTATCTGACACAGAGTATGAGGAAGAAACAAGTGTTGTATTAAGTCACTGAGATCTGAGGTCGTTTGCTACTGAAATATAATCTTGTTACTGTAATGTATTTTCTAAAATCATATTAGTGTTATACAATAAACCTCTATATATTGATTGCCGGATCAAAGCAAAAACTCAAGAGGTGTTTCCCAGGTACATTCCACAGTTAAATATTAACTAGATCATTCCAATATTTTAGGGCTGTTTTTGGTTGATGAGATGAATGTTAATGTCAGTGAAAACTATTAAATTATTGCTTATTGCTTATCTTACTATTAAATGAATTTCTTCAGAAGTAATTTTTTACTGATTGACATAGAATGATACATTGTTCAGCATTCCCATGGATGATGGTTGTAGAAGAAACATTATGGGTACAGAAAATAATTCAAATCCATATTGAGAAAGAAAGCATTTGCTCTATTGATATTTTCATATTATATTTAGGGGTTATATTGACTTGCTCTAATGTGGAAACCACTCTTAAAACTGCAACTTCAAGTAGAGTCATTTTGCCATTCCTGACAATCTACTATTATTTCTGAAACTTGCCATCTTTTACTGATGACTTTGATATTTAGTTCATAGTCTCTTTTATCATAAGTACTGTCATCATCCTGAGACATTACTCTAACCATCTATCCTTTCAAGTGTCTATACCCTCAGCATCCAAACTACACCTTCACTGTGTTTCAGCCACATGTAAATTGGCACCATCTAGAAATGTTAAATTCAAACAGCAATCATTCTTGACACAATGCATTTTCTTTCTTATTATTTCTGTGAACATAACATTTTTTAAAAGATTGTATGTATTTATTTGACAGAGAGAGAGTGAGAGAGCACACAAGCTCTTCCTGCTGAGCGGGGAGCCCAAGGTGAAACTTGATCCCAGGGCCCTGAGATTATGACCCAAACCAAAGGTGGATAACCTACTGAGCCATCCAGGTGCCCTGAGAATACAGTCTTTTATATTAGTGAGCTTCTGGTCCCTACTTTCGCATTACATATAAGTCTCCCTTTACCTATCAATTTCTTTTTTTCTTTAAGACTTTATTTAATTGACAGAGAGCGAGATCACAAGTAGGCAGAGAAGCAGGCAGAGAGAGGGGGGGAAGCAGGCTTCCTGCTGAGCGGAGAGCCCGATGCGGGGCTCGATCCCAGGACCCTGAGATCATGACCTGAGCTGAAGGCAGACACTCAACGCACTGAGCCACCCAGGCGCCCATAGCTATCAATTTCTTATCTAGTTAGAACTTCAAAAAACAAAACTTCAACTCCTTCAACTAGTTTCTTTCCAATATCTTTATCTCCTTTGCAACAGAAAACAAAAGAAAATGAGACAAAACAGACATCCAGGGGTGCCTGGGTGGCTCAGTGGGTTAAAGCCTCTGCCTTAGGCTCAGGTCATGATCCCAGGGTCCTGGGATCCAGCCCCGCTCTCTGCTCAGCAGGGAGTCTGCTTCCTCCTCTCCCTCTCTCTCTCTGCCTGCCTCTCTGCCTACTTGTGATCTCTGTCAAATAAATAAATAAAATCTAAAAAACAAAACAAACAAACAAAAAACCCCACAGACAACCATGGAACAATATAATCAGCTGGCTTATTTTCTCTTACACCCAGGAAGTGAGCTGTTACTAAAGAAAATCACAAAACAAATAGGTAGAGATGTCCCTATATGATTCATGGTATATAAATGTCTGGGTATTTAAAGTAACCTAGAATTTTTTCAATGAGTTTGGAGTAATTTCTTTCTCTTTCTACTAGTGATTATTTTAAACTGCTTTTATTCTCAAACTCCTGAAAAGAAAATTGCCACTCTTCTCAGCAATTTCCCACTGTCCTTTATATACATGCAATTTGATTTAAACACCTTCAAATTTCTCCCACCATAGCGGTGTTTATGCCCAATAATAAATCACTTCAGAAAAGCAAGGATATCTAAACTCTTGCTGAGAGGCACTGATAAAAGCTAATTATAACTTGAAAATCTCATTTGAAGCAGTTTGATCGACAGTTTCTTCTTTGTATTTCAATAGCAACATAAAACAAATTAAGTATAATTTTGATGCAAAGATATTTCCTCTAAAAAATTCTAGAAGTTTTGTATGTTGTTTATTGCAGTATGTGAAATTTTTGGTAGTAGCAATATACTTCTCATTGTGTCTGGCTAAATAAGTACATATTTTTTTTCTACCGTAAAAGAAAAAAAATATATAATGATTGATGAGCATAAGTCTTTGGAACAATAGAGGGAGAGAACTAGAATCCTGGTTCCTCTTAGATATCTTTGGACTAGTTTACTTTCCCTCTCTGAATTTCAGTATAGTCATCTTTGTTAAAAAGTATCTAATGACACTTTCTTCACAAGATTGTCCTTAAAGATTAAACAGACTTAAATGTGCAAGGCACATAATTGGTGTTCCATATGTAAAAGATTTTTGGTTCTCAGTTTTTGGTTTTTAAGTGAATGCAAAGGTTGAAGTTACAGAGTTGAAATTAAATAATGAGAACATATGATCTTGGACCAAGATCTCAATTGCAAATCTGACCACTTAAAACATATGCTTTCAAGAAATTTAAGGCAGTCCCAACAACACTCTTTACTAACAATCCCATCTTCTCTCAGTTGAGTGTTAAGTAAAGTCTTCAATTAGAATCCCAGTCTTTAAACCTAAGATAGTATTTGACACTAGTTAAGTTGCACCAAAAACTGTAAGATACCTAGAAATAAACCTAACCAGAGACATAAAGAATCTGTACTCTGAAAACTATAGAACATTTATGAAAGACTTTGAGGAAGACATAAATAAGTGGAAAACATTCCATGCTCATGAATTGGAAGAACAAATATTGCCAAAATCTCCACTACCCAGAGCAATGTACACATTCAGGAAAACCCCTATTAAAATACCATCAATTTTTTTTTTCACAGAGCTGGAACAAATAATTCTAAAATTTGCTTGGAACAAGAAAAGACCCTAAATATCCAGAGAAATTTTGAAAAAGAAAACCAAAGCTGGTGGCATAACAATCCTGGACTTCAAGCTATATTACAAAGCTGTAATCATCAAGACAGTATGGTACTGGCACAAAAACAGACACATAGATCAATGGGACAGAATAGAGAACACAGATATGGACCCTCAACTCTATGGTCAACCAATCTTCAACAAAGAAGGTAAAAATATCCAATGGAAAAAAGAGAGTTTCTTCAACAAATAGTGTTAGGAAAGTTAGAAAGCCACATGTAGAAAAATGAATCTGGACTTTTTTCTTACACCATACACAAAGATAAATTCAAAATAGGTGAACAACCTAAATGCGAGACAGAAATCCATCAAAATCCTAAAGGAGATCATAGGCAGCAACCTCTTTAACCTCAGATGCAGCAACTTCTTGCTAGACATGTCCCCAAAGGCAAGGGAAGCAAAAGGCAAGGGAAACAAAAGCAAAATGAAATACTCAGACTTCATCAAACTAAAAAGCTTTTGCACAGCAAAGGAAACAGTTAACAAAACTAAAAGGCAACCTATGGAACTAGAGAAGATATTTACAAATGACATATCACATAAAGGTCTAGTATCCAAGGTCTATAAATAACTTATTAAACTCAATACCCAAAATGCAAATAACCCTGTCAATAAACGAGCAGAAAACATGAACAGACATTTCCCCAAAGAAGACATACAAATGGCCAATGGGCACATAAAGAAATGCTCAACGTCACTCAGCATCAGGGAAATGCAGATCAAAATCACAATGAGATACCACCTTACACCAGTCAAAATGGCTAAAATTAACAAGTCAGGAAACAATAGATTTTGGTGAGGATGCAGAGAAAGTGGAACCCCCTTACACTATTGGTGGGAATGAGAAGGTACAGCCACTCTGTAAAACAATATGGAAGTTCCTCAAAAAGTTAAAAATAGAGTTATCCTATGACCTGGCAAGTAATTGCACTACTAGGTATTTACCCAAAGGATACAAACATAGTGATCTGAAAGGGTACCTGCACCTCAATGTTCATAGTATCAATGACCACAATAGCCAAACCATGGAAAGAAGCCATATGTCTGACAGATGAATGGATAAAGAATAGGTTGTATATACAAACAATGGAATATTACTAAGCCATCAAAAGGGAAATCTTACCAATTGCAATGATGGGGGTGGAACTAGGCAGTATTATGCTAAGCAAAATAAGTTAATCATAGACAGTTATAATGATTTCACTCACATGTAGAATTTAAGAAACAAAACAGAGGATCATAGGGGAAGAGAAGGAAAAGTAAAATAAGATGAAATCAGAGGGAGAAAAACCATAAGAGACTCTTAACTATAGGACAAAAACTGAGGGTTGTTGGAGGGAAGGGGGGGGAGGAGATAACAGGATGATGAGCATTAAGGAGTAAGGAGGACACATGATGTAATGATAACTGGGTATTATAAAAGACTGATTAATCACTGAACTCTACCTCTGAAACTCATAACATACTATATGTTAATGAATTTAATTTAAATTACAAAAATTTGAAAATCAGATGGACAAGTGCTAAAATAACATTATCCATGCATATTCAGATGGAAGCAATAATAGAGAAAATTTATAAATTATGGAAAAGCATAAAGCTCAATATTTAAATCACATATAAACCCTCTACCTTGTAATAATCACAACTAACATTTGCTTTATTTTTTTTTAAAGATTTTATTTATTTGTCAGAGACGGAGAGAGAGCAAGTGAGCACAGGCAGACAGAGTGGCAGGCAGACAGAGTGGCAGGCAGAGGGAGAAGCAGGCTCCCCGCCGAGCAAGGACTTTGATGTGGGATTCAATCCCAGGACGCTGGGATCATGACCTGAGCCGAAGGCAGCTGCTTAACCAACTGAGCCACCCAGGTGTCCCTGCTTTATATTTTTAATGGGATTTAAAAATATATATTTAGTGGGTATTCTTTTAAAGACTAGTAACATCTTTGTGATATTCCAGTATTTGAATATACCACAACTTACCAAAATACTGAATGTGGGCATTCTGGGTATTTTTTTATTTGTGACATGAATAATAAAACAATGAAATAATTTTTGCTGATCTTTGAAATTAAGGTACAAAATTATTAAGTCAAAAGTTTGAATATCTTTTGTGTCTTTTGCCAAATGATAGCACATTGTAAGTGAAGTGAAGAACTGGAGAGTAAGATTTCATTCAGGAAAAGGAAGGAAAACAAGGGAACCAGGATATTAAGACTTTAAAGTAAGGTTGAAATATAGTGGACCTTAGGACAGACTAGGAGAACCCTGAGGAAATACCCTAGAGTGCTGAGGGACAGCCTTCTGTGTTTAAGGACCAAATCGCAAGCCATGTCACAGTCAAACAACTGTATTTAGTGGATTTTGTTCATTACTTACCTTCTGTTGAGAAATTTTCCATTTTTCTATACACAAATATACATATTTCTGTTAATCTTTACTATGTGAGAAAAGGCAAAAATAAACACAACTTAATGGGTGGTTCTAATAATCCATTTAATAAAGGCCACCACACTGTTATCAAAAGAACATATACAACATGAAACACTCATTCTGATACTGAAGAAGACAAAATGTCTTCCTTTGTTCTCACTCATCAGATTTTGTGAACTATCAAATATCAATTCCTCTGGGAAACTTTATCTTACTTTCTAGGCAAAGAATTGTATACTGTGATTGTACTTTTACCATGCATTCTACTTTCCTATTTGTTTTTACTGAGTGAACAATTATTGAGACCGTTCCCACTAACCAGATGATGATCCTTCTATCATGAGCTTTTCTTATCATCTCAGCATCCAGTTCTACACTCAACACATACATAGAAAATGCTCAGAGTCACTTGAATGGATAAAAGGATAATGCAAAGACACAATCATACAATTTTCAAGTGCAGAGTGTTACTGAAGTAGGTAATGGGCCATGCAAAGTGGAATGATTGCACTGAATGCCTGGAATCACAGTTTTCCTTTACTTCAAAAAGTCTCTGGTTTGCTCCAGCTCTTTGAAAAATGCTCGTGGAATTTTGGTCAGGATGGCATTGAAAGTATAGATTGCTCTAGGCAGTATAGACATTTTAACAATGTTTATTCTTTTGATCCATAAGCATGGAAAGCTCTTCCATCTTTTTGTGTCTTCTTCAATTTCTTTCATGAGTGTTCTGTAGTTCCTCGAGTGCAGATCCTTTACCTCTTTGGTTAGGTCTATTCCCAGGTACCTTATGGTTCTTGGTGCTATAGTAAATAGAATCAATTCTCTAATTCCCTTTCTGTATTTTCATTGTTAGTATATAAGAAATAAACTGATTTCTGTATATTGACTTTGTATCCTGCCAGATTACTGAATTGCTGTATGAGTTCTAGTAATTTGGGGTAGAGCCTTTTGGGTTTTCCATATAAAGTATCATGTCATCTGTGAAGAGAAAGAGTTTGAGTTCTTCTTTGCCAATCTGAATACCCTTTATTTCTTTTTGTTCTCTGATTTCTGTTACTAGGACCTCTAGTACTATGTTGAAAACATTGGTGAGAGGGGGCATCCTTATCATGTTCCTGATCTCAAAGGGAAGGCTGTCAGCTTTTCCCCATTGAGGATGATATTTGTTGTGGGTTTTACATAGATAGATTTTATGAAGTTGAGGAATGTTCCCTCTATCCCTATACTTTGAAGCGTTTTAATTAGGAACAGATGCCGTATCTTGTCAAATATTTTTTTTGCAACAATTGAGTGGACCATGTGGTTCTTCTTTCTTCTCTTATTAATTTGTTCTATCACATTGATTGATTTGCGAATGTTGAACCATCCTTGCATCCAGTGGATAAATCCCACCTGGTCATGGTGGATCTGGAACAAACAATCCTAAAATTTTTATGGAACCAGAAGAGACCCCGAATTGCTAAGGAAATGTTGAAAAAGAAAAACAAAACTGGGGGCATCATGTTGCCTGATTTCAAGTTTTACTACAAAGCTGTGTCCACCAAGACAGCATGGTACTGGCACAAAAACAGACACATAGACCAGTGGAACAGAGTAGAAAGCCCAGATATGGACCTTCAACTCTATGGTCAAATAATCTTTGACAAAGCAGGAAAAAATATACAGTGGAAAAAAGACAGTCTCTTCAATAAATGGTGCTGGGAAAATTGGACAGCTATGTATAGAAGAATGAAACTCAACCATTCTCTTATACCATACACAAAGATAAACTTGAAATGGATAAAAGACCTCAACGTGAGGCAGGAATCCATCAGAATCCTAGTAGGCAGAAACCTCTTCAACATCAGCCACAGCAACTTCTTTGAAGACATGTCCCCAAAGGCAAAGGAAACAAAAGTGAAAATGAACTTTTGGGACTTCACCAAGATCAAAAGTTTCTGCACAGCAAAGGAAACAGTCAACAAAACAAAGAGGCAACCCATGGAATGGGAGAAGATATTCTCAAATAACACTACAGATATAGGGTTGAGATCCAGGATCCATGAAGAACTTCCCAAACTCAACACACACAAAACAGATAATCATATAAGAAAATGGGCAGCAGACATAAACAGACACTTCTCCAATGAAGACTTACAGATGGCTAACAGACACATGAAAAATATTCATCATTATTAGCCATCAGGAAGATTCGAATCAAAACAACAGCAAGATACCACCTCACACCAGTTAGGATGGCCAAAATCAACAAGACATCATTATTAGCCATCAGGGAGATTCAAATCAAAACCACATCGAGTACCACCTCATACCAGTTAGGATGGCCAAAATCAACAAGACAGTAAACAACATGTGTTGGAGAGGATGTGGAGAAAGGGGAATCCTCTTACACTGTTGATGGGAATGCAAGTTGGTACAGCCACTTTGGAAAACAGTGTGGAGATTCCTTAAGAAATAAAAAATAGAGCTACCCTATGAACCTGGAATTGCACTACTGGGTATTTACCCCAAAGATACAGATGTAGTGAAAAGAAGGGGCACCTGGACCCCAATGTTCAAGCAGCAATAGCCACAGTCACCAAATTGTGCAAAGAGCCAAGATGCCCTTCAACAGATGAACGAATAAAGAAGATATGGTCCATATACACAGTGGAGTATTATGCCTCCATCAGAAAGGATGAATACCCAACTTTTATGTCAACATGGACAGAACTGGAGGAGATTATGCTGAGTGAAATAAGTCAAGCAGAGAGAGTCAATTATCATATGGTTTCACTTACTTGGGGAGCATAAGGAAGAACAAGGAGGACACTGGGAGATGGAGAGAAGTGAGTTGGGGGAAATTGGAGGGGGAGACAAACCATGAGATACTGTGGACTCAGAAACAAACCGAGGGTTTGGAGGGGTGGGGGGTTGAGTGAGCCTGGTCATGGGTATTAAGGAGGGTATGTATTGCATGGAGCACTGGGTATGGTGCATAAACAATGAATTTTGGAACACACACACACAAAAATAAAATTAAGTTAAAATAAAAAAAAAAACTCTAAAAAAGAGTTAAGGATTTTATTTTCTTAAATAAGGCGAATGTACTTCTCTCTTAAAAAAAAAGTCTCTGATTCAGAAGTATGTCTGATCATGGGGCAAAATCTTAGTGTGCTCTATAAATGGCATCCTTGATAATACATTCCTTAATGTGGATGAGATTAGGATACAGTATTAAATTTGGAAAATACTAAGCATATTGAATGTGAAGATTATTGAATTTGAAAAATCCTGTAAGATTCTTAAAGGTCTGAGTTTAAAGAACTATTTATCAAATATTGTCTTCCAATGAGTGCTGACAATGTTTAACCTTACACATGAACAGTAAGGGAGAGTGTCTTCATCCAGCCTACTTTTAGGGGCTGTCACCCTCTGCCTTGATGTCACCTGTTGCTACAACAGTTAAGACTGTGGTCATGCTACTAGACATAAGCTCTGTTTCCGTTGTATGCAAGTTGCCAATATTAACTCTATCTTGTAGAATGTGATGGTTTTTTCCCCAACTGGGTAGTTATTATTGCTTGGAGCTATTGGCTTACAAAATAGAAAAGTTGGAAAAAATATGTCAGATGATTTATATTTTACACATGAGTAGGAGACTGGTAATAATATAGGCATAAATTAATAAACAAATGTCCAAATAATTTAAAATATATTTTTTACTTTAGGTTAGTTTTCTCACCTAACTGGAACTCAGACTCACTGCTAAGATGAAGGCTGGTTAGAGTATTCCTTTCATTTCTAAAATGCTATTTTTGTGTATAGAAATGGCAGACTTTGTCCAGATCTAACACTGAACTCTTATAAACAGCATTTCTATTGTCTAACAGAAAGCTAGAACAGACAAGAATATGTTGAAGCAGCCAATTCAAACGATGAGATCTATTCCATTATGAAAAACAGAAGATTCTGGTTTGTTTTGAAGTAGTCCTGGAAGCACAACAAACTATCTTGACTAGGAAATTATCTGTACCAAAATCTCTCCCTTTTGAACTACTAGTCTCTATTTAACTTCACCTGATTTTTTTTTTCCCAGATTTTCTGTAGCTAGTAATAAGATTACAAATGGTCAAGGCTCTTTTGTTCTCTTATCAGCACTATATATTTCACAAAACAAAACAATGGAGAGGCCAAAGTCCAGATTCTTCTAACCTTGCTTGCCACATAGTCACTAAACACGAATTCAACATTAGATTGCAGCACTTTGCTTAGTTAACACTGGTTTAAAGTTTTTTTTTTTTGTGGTTTTCCAATGTTTTTGTTTTTAATTTTTATTTTTTAAAAGCATATTTTTATCCCCAGGGGTACATGTCTGTGAATCGCCAGGTTTACACACTTCACAGCACTAATCATAGCACATACCCTCCTCAATGTCCATTACCCCACCCCCCTTTCCCAACCCCCCCCCCCCCCACCCCCGCAACCCTCAGTTTGTTTTGTGAGATTAAGAGTCACTTCTGGTTTGTCTCCCTCCCAATCCCATCTTGTTTCTTTTCTTCTTTTTCTGCCCCCCTAGTCCCCCATGTTGCATCTCCACTTCCTCATATCAGGGAACTTTAAACCAGATAAGTCAATCAGAGAAAGACAACATTGGTTTAAAGTTTTTGGCTATGAATGTCATTAAGGAGAAAAGAAAACTCTAATCTCCATTTCCATGCTATTTCTTTCACTGCACAGAAGTGTTTTGCCCATCTTTATTATTTGCCTGATTTTCAAAAGTATTTACCACTGGGACCCATGATTTGGGGATTGGATGTGCTTATTGTTGACTTGTTCAGATTAGATTTGCTTGTTTTCTTTACTTTTAATTGTCTTGACTGCAAGTTTCTGCCATCTTACAGGGTGATAAACTATCCGGCCTGAGATTCAAGCAACTAAATATAGGGAAGCCAGTTCATTCTGTTTATGGTATCACATACCAAGGTGAGATGTGGACTGTGGAGAAAACAGATGCAAAGTTCAGTGTTGTGAAAATGACCAAGCAGTGTAGAGAAAATATAAAACCATATTCTGCCATCCCAATATAAAAATTAAAAGATGTAAAAACTATAATCATTTAACTTCAACATTGATTGGTTGGGGTTTCCAACTATTCACAAGGATCCCCATGGAAAGTGTTGCTCTAATAAAGGAAAAATTATCCAATGATTTGGTAAAATTTCAAATCTTAACAGTGTGATGTGTTATCCATTTAATTCTATCTTTCTTATCACGGCCAAGCATATGAGGGCAGAAAAATGCAGAATATATAAGCATGTCTATGAAACACTACATCTTTCCCTACTATTTATCCTCAATAGACTTTTAAATTCATCACATAATGAATACATTTGAATCAGGGAAACTGGAGAGGAAACATATGCAAGTTGTTTTCTTCAATAAAGGAGAGAAACTGTGATTACCATATTTCAAGCATATCTTAAGAAATATCTGGATTTTCTTAAGTGAGATGGCCTTTTTTTCCCCAAAGTATTAGAAGGGGTTGCCATTCACCAAATGGTAGCTGAATGCAAGGCACTGAGACATCCAAGTGACAGCAAGTACAGCTCAAGGGAGCCACCTGCTGCTGGAGGGATATCCAGGGCAGAGAAAACTGTGGTACAAAATTAGCATCCATGAAAATTTGCCATCAAAAACACTGCTGTGGCTGTGTTAAGAAACAATAGTCAACAAAACAAGAAAAACCAGTGAGGTTTTAAACTCTTTGGGTTTAAAACTCCTTCCTCCTTAGAATTTTTTAAGGGACTTATCAAAAATACTGATTATTAAGAAACGTGTGAAATTGTCTTAAATTCTATACTTAGGTTCTAGACTCTTCTCATATAATTATAGAAACTTTCTGTGGCTGTCATTCCAAAAAGAAAATACAAAAACAGATAGTGTACTGTATACCTCAAAATGAAGGTTTTGAAGATTTAGCCAGTATAATGATGGTGGTAGGCTGAACTTGGAATGAGGATCTATCCTGGCATTATGAATTTTATCTGTGCAGCCAATGGCTATTTGGAGAGTGTTCTAGATTACAAACCCATGATCTCATGTCATTTTCATTACAATCATTTCATTCTCTTTTTATAGTTGAAAAATCTAAAGCATAAAAAGGTGAATTAATTTATTGAAGGTATTGCTACTTAGGGCCACAGCATGACTGGGACCCAGGATTCCTGATGTTTTCTCCATTGTGTGTTTATACAGTATCACTGTGCCCACCATATTCTTCTCAGTTAAATATCCATAAACCACTTCTGACCTGTAGGATTATGGGGGAAGTGATGTTGAGAAATGCCAAAAGGGAGGAAGCCTCAGGCACCAGTGAGTCAAAAATCCTAGACTTGAGTTATGCAAAGCTGAATTCAAATTCCAGATTTACCTTCTAACTTACTGACTATAAGTCTTTTTATCAAAGACTTAAACTTTGTGATCTTGGGTTTTCTAAAATGTAGAATAAAGAAGTGACATCTACCTACATAATTAAATATTGCATAAATACAGCTTAAAATGCTTTGCTCAAGGGGCTGGTATGTATTAGTAGTAATAAGTAACTGTAATGTCAGATTTTTGAAAAATGAGAAGCACAAAAAGGTACAATTGATTCTATTGACATTTGATATTAAGTATTAATATCTGGAATTATTTATATTATTTATTTCTCTTTGCTTAGAAATATAGACTCTGGATCAGAAGGCACAATAAAATTTAATTCAAACAACTTTTGCTGTCATTTCATTATTACCACTTTGGGGCTTAGGATTTTTCCTGTGATTCAACATTTTCCCCAATATTACCCATATTGCTTTTCAACAGTAACTTTTCATGGATTTATTCCACAGATGAAGTAGTGAACTAATCAGAAAGAAAAATCAAATTTAATGGCAAAGAGCATTCAGTCTAATAGTAACTACACATTAGCCTAGTTAATAACTACACATTTCCTTGAACATCTTGAAAGACAACCTACCAGTAATACAAGATTATGTGTATGTTGAAAATACAAACCACATTAGATGTTATATGTGTTATACATATCTAATAACATCCCATATTATAGGTATAATTGCAAGTTTTATGGGGAAATATGCATGAGATTAAGATTTTATCTATAATCTTCAGAAATAAAATATATAAGGAAATATATAATAATACAGAGGGAAAAATTGCTCCCATGACTTTGAGATTACAATTTCTTTTGTAAAATGATTTTCTAAAGGTTTGTGCACTTAACACTTGATGCAGTGGTATCCTTTAACCCTTGATTGATTTTTCTTGCTTTAATATATGTTCCTACCAATACATACATACATAGAGAATCACCTTTTTTTTTTAGTTTTGATCTCTTGTTGAAAATTATTCTTATAATCTTTAATAATAATCTTTTAATAATAATATAATATATAATATATAATATAATACAATAATCTTTTAATAATAAAAACATTTTACATTTTAGTCTTCACCATTGGATAGTGTGAAAACTTTTATTAAATGTTAGGGAATTATAAGATTAGTAAAGAATCCTAGGGGAGCAGGTTTACTTAAAAAAAAAAGACCTGTGTTCAGAAAAAAAAATAATTTTCAATTAAAATGAAATTGGATGAAAAGTATTTACAAACCATGCATTACATAAATAAAAACATTCTAAAGTGCATTTATGTTATTACCAAACCTGTCCTTTAAGTGTACTAAGGAACATTATACCCAATGTCACAACTGATGTTTAGGAGAAAAGGCACTGGGAGAGAAGACCATTGATCTTCCAACTACTTTGCTATTAGCTACTATTTATCAGTATATCTTTTAGTTTGGAAATGGTGATGATGGTGGTAGGGATGGTGGTAGATATGTTGTCTGCTCAATTCTTTTCAGTTTGGGCTTTATGTCTTATGCAAAATAAAATATCCCTACTTATAAAGAAAGTGATTGAACTAGTTCAAGTCAGATATCTGCTTCTGGAGCCTGATAGTCATGTCTCTTTGAAAAAGATGGGGGGAAGATTAATTGTGCAGAAAAGATGATAGCTGCTGTCTTTCCAACCTTATGGATTTGTGAATATATACCAAAATCATAAGTCAGAAAAATTTTAAAATACTATAACTTTAATGAAGAGGTCAATATGACCTCATTCCCTCTCTCAATTTCCTTATACATATAATAAATACATCCCTGAGAGTATCTTTGCATAACACTGATATTAGTTTCATAGAAAAGCAAAATAAGATGAAAAAGTTTAGTTTTATCCCTAAAATTTTTATGATGTTATTTCTCTTACATCATTTAAGGAATTTACATATCCATCCTTTCCTCAAAACTCTTCAGGAAGAAGACATCAGCTAAAGCACTCAAGGCAATATTGTAAAAGACCCAGTCTATCTTTGATACCATTGTTTTGTTCTTATTTTTGCTTTGTTGGCTCCCATAAACCTCACTGTACACAATATACACACATTTACTATTTCGGGTAACCTAAATGTCTAATTTTTCCCATTTTTATTCTTTATAGTAAACCGATAGTATATATTTATAAGTATAAAATTTAATTTCAGGTTATAACATAGAACAAGGTAATCATAAATTAATAGCTATTCTCAAACTATTCCAAAAAATAGAAATGGAAGGAAAACTTCAAAATTCATTCTATGCATCCAACATTACCCCGATGCCAAAACCAGACAAAAGACTCCACCAAAAAGGAACAACAGGCCAATATCCTTGATAAACACAGATGCAAAAATTCTCGGGAAAATACTAGCAAACCAAATCCAACAGTATATTAAAAGAATCATTGATCACGATCAATGAAGATTTGTTCCTGAGCTGCAAGGGTGGATCAATATTCACAAATCAATCAACATGATACACCACATTAATAAAAGAAAGGATAAGAGTCATATGATCCATTCAATAGATCCTTCTAACTTGATTTTTTAATTCCAACATGTCTATATTACAGACCAAATGTACTGTGAATTATGTTTTGTTTCTAGCAAATTCTTTTAAAAGTTGAATTGTTCTGAAATTTTCAACTGAAAAATTTGAGAATTTAAACTAGCATTTTGAAGGGAGAGGTTAAACAATGGAGAAGTACACACTTATGACATGTGGATATACATTTGCATTCTATTGTCTCTTATGTTATCGATGACATTTTATTTGTGAGGAATAAAGTGGTAAGCTAAAGAGAAAAGAATATAAAAAAATTATAGGATATTGCAACAAAGTAATATTATCTAGAAAGCACCCATAAAAAAAGTCTATAAATCTTCTGAAATACCCTCAGAAAGTAAAAAAGATAAAAGAATACGTGGATAGAGAAAGACAAATACCATAAGATTTCATTCATATGTGGAATTTAAGAAACAAAACAAATGAGCAAAGGGAAGAAAAAAGTGGGGGGGCAAACCAAGAAGCCGACTCTTAACTATAGAGAATAAACTGTTGGTTGCCAGAGGGGAGAAGGGTGTGGGATGTGAGAAACAGGAGATAGGGATTAAGAAGTGCACTTGTGATGAGCACTGGGTGATGTATGGAAGTGCTGAATCACTCACTATATTGTACAACTGAAGTGAATATTACACTGTATGTTAACTAACTGGAATTTAAATAAAAACTTAAGAGCATAGTGGATTGATAGAAGATAACATGCAATAACTTTGCAAAAGTAGCAAATATGGATCATAAGAAACTGATTTTTTAGTTTTAAAATTTTTAATTTTTTGAATAGATATGACATTTTACATGATTCAAAAGTAAACAATATATAGAAAGGCATATACAAAAAAAGCCTTATCTTAAATACTACCATTTCCCTTTGTCTACAACCACCATCCACCTACATGTGACCATTTTCTAACTTAATATTTTTTGGCAAATTTTGTGTACCATTTAGTTCATCCTTTTCAAGTGAGCAATTTGAGTTTTTAGTAAATTTACCAAGATGTGCAACCATGACTATAATCAGTTTGAGAACATTTCATTATCATTATAAAATTTCTCCAGCATATTTCTGTTAATTTCAATTCTCCTGACTTCCCGACCGCCTCAAGCTACCCTAATCTAATTTTCATCTCTATACCTTCCCTTTTCTGAATATTTTATGTAAATTGAATCATATAATATGCAGTCTCTTATGCATAGCTCTACTAAACATATTTATGAGATTTATTCAAGCTGTAGTATAAACCTGTATTTCCTTCCTTTTATTGCTGAATAGTATTCCAGTGTATGCATAACATCCCACTATTTCTATGCATTCACTAGGTGATAGACACTTAGATTTTGACCAATTTTGGGTCATTTTGAACAATACTGCTATGAACATCCACATAAAAGTTTTTATGTGGATATATGTTTTTATTTCTCTTGGGTAGATACTTAAGAGGGGGAAAAGCTGTGTCATACCATGAATTTATGTTTAATATTTTCAGTGACTGCTAAAATGTCTCGTAAAGTGACTGCTGCATCTTATAGTCCCACCTACAATATATGAAGATTTCCACTTCTCCTTATCCTTACCAACATTTGTTATGTTACTTGTCCTTTAAATTATTATTACAGTCATTCTAGTAGGTATGGAATTGTGTCTCCCTTTGATTTTAATTTACATTTCTCTAATGATTAATGATACTGAGAAACTTTTCATGTGATTAATGCCCATTTGCATATCTTCTCTGGTGGAAAGTTATTAGAATCTTTTGCCTAATTGTTAATTGGGTTGTTTCTTATTATTGAGGCTTACATTTTCTTTGTATACTTTCATTATAAGTATTTCATGGACTTGTCTTTTACAAATATTTTCTCTCAATCTGTTGTTTCTTTTCATTTCCTTAATGGTGTTTTTGAAAGCTCAATAGTTCTGAATTTTGATGAGGTCATATTTATCACTTTTTTCTTTTCTAAACACTACTTTTTGTGTCATATCTAAGAAATATTTAACACAAGGTCTCAAAGATTTTGTTATATTTTCCTTGAAAAACTTGCATTGTTTTAACTCTACACAAGGTGACCCTTTTTATTAGTTTCTTTTTACCCTTCTATGGAAATGAGTATGTACACATGCACGAACTTGCATTGCATGTCTGTAAACTTGTATATATATATGTGTATATATATATATATATATGTTTTTTCTAGTTTTTCACAGAAGTTCACTATTAACTTACATTATAAATGAAGGTAACCCTTTCACTTCATTCCTCTGGCTACAGTTGATTTCCTACTGTCAGGCAACTGAATATTTTGAACAAAACAAAATAATATATTTTCAGTGATTACATGTTAATAAAAACTGATATAATAAAACATTGAACTTGAACATAATCAACATATCTTTCCTAAAAGCATTCCATTTTTTATTATAAATTAATCTTAAGTTTTACCTTTATAAACTATGAAAACAGTAAATAACTGGTTTTGCAAAAGAAACATAATAAATAAAAAATTGTTACAGGTGAGGAATGCCATATGTGAACTGATATTTCAGCACTGCGGGACAGTGTTTTAATTGCTCTCTTAATGTACTTGATTCTGCCTGTGTTTTAGAGGACATATGGTGCATTTCCCTAGGAATGAGAACTGTTCTAGGATTTTTATTATTTTTTGATAGAGTTCAGAATTTTAATGTGAGCTTTCCTCAATTTAATCCATTGCACAATTGATGTTCTATTTCCTCCTGACTTTTTAAACCAAAGGAATTACCATCTACGATGTTGGCATTCAGAGTCATCAAAGGTTAATGTCATTTTGCAAAGTCACAAAGCAATCATTTTGTAAATTTCATCCTTCCAAAGATTTCTGACTCAACCTGAAGATGAAAATGCTTTCTTCAATGGTATCAGCAGAGTAGATTGTCCTCCTGCCAATATTTGTCATCTAAAATATTATTTCATCAACACTGAAAGTCAATTTTTCTAAAGCCCTACGACCAAGCAAAATTACCAAGTGCTTTCACTCTGAATATATGAGTGAAATGAAGGAAATTCCAACCAGTCATTTTGAGTGCTTTAACTTCGTGTTTTGTTTGGGATTTATGGATAAATGGCAGTTAATTCATAAGAAACAAAATAATTTTCCTTGAAAATGCAAACTTCTATATGCTATAAGATTGTAAGAGGTTAGTCCTATTTAAAATGCATGAGAAATTTCCAGCACATGATTACTATTTCTTACAAGACCTTCCTGGAATTTAATATAATCTTGCCAAATCTGTACACAGAGTTATAGCTATAGATTTGGAGTCGGGAAACATAATTTCAAATCACTGCTCATTACAATCTAATTTCATTCTATTCAGGAATATAATTAATCCACATGAGCATCAAATCTTTTTAATTTTTATTTTTTATAAACAAATTTTTATCCCCAGGGGTACATGTCTGTGAATCGCCAGGTTTACACACTTCACAGCACTAACCATAGCACATACCCTCCCCAATGTCCATTACCCCACCCCCCTTTCCCGACCCCCTCCCCCCAGCAACCCTCAGTTTGTTTTGTGAGATTAAGAGTCACTTATGGTTTG
>PISX010024054.1:0-28584 GCA_004024625.1 Mellivora capensis | reverse complement strand
AAACACACTGAGGTATCATCTGACATCTGTTAGAATGGTCACATGCACCCCTATGTTTTGTTTTGTTTTTTTAAAGATTTTTAAAAATTTATTTAATTAACAGAGAGAGAGACAGCTAGAAAGAGAACACAAGCAGGGGGAGTGGGAGAGGGAGAAGCATGCCTCCCACTGAGCCGGGAGCCCAATTCGGGGCTCAATCCAGGACCCTGGGATCGTGAGCCGAATTGAAGGCAGACACTTAACCACTGAACCACCCAGGTGCCCCCACCCCAATGTTTACAGCAGCAATGTCCACAATAGCCAAAATATGAAAGGAAATCATATGTCCAAGGACAGGTGAATGGATAAAGAAGATGTGATATATAGATATACATATAGATATTGATATAGATATATGAATATTACTCAGCTATCAAAAAGAATGAAATCTTGCCATTTGCAATGGCATGAATGGCGCTAGAGAGTATTATGCTAAGCAGAAAAAAATCAGTCAGGAAAACAAATACCACGTGATTTCACCCATACGTGGAATTTAAGAAACAAAACAAATGAGCATAAGGAAAGGGAAGAAAAAATAAATTAAGATAAAAACAAAGAGGGAGGCAAACCAGAAGAGACTGTTAACTATAGGGGACAAACTGAGGATTGCTGGTGGGGGGGATGAGGTAATTGGGTGACGGGCATAAAAGAGGGCATTTGATATAATGAGCACTAGGTGTTATATGCAACTGATGAATCACTAAATTCTATCCCTGAAATTAACAATATAGTATATGTTAACTAAATTGAATTTAAATTAAAAAAATCATCATAATAATAATGATCCTAGATATTAGCTCTGACCTGAAAAAAAAAAAAAAGAACAGTCATTATAAAAAAAAATAAGAGATAACAAATCCTGGCAAGAATATGGAGAAAAGGGAACATTAGTATACCATTGGTAGGAATGTAAACTGGTACAGCCACTATGGAACACAGTCTGGAGGCTCCTCAAAAAGTTAAAAATATAACTACTATATGATCCAGCAATCTTACTTCAGGGTATATATCCAAAGGAATTAAAGTAACTATCTTGAGGAGCTGTCTATACTCCCATATTTATTGTAGCCATATTCACAAGAGCCAAGACATGGAAACAACCTAAGGGTTCATCATGGATGGATGGATAAAGAAATTATGGTATATTCATATACGATGGAATGTTGCTCGGCCAATGAAAAAAGAACATCCTGCCATTTGTGACAACATGGATACTTGAGGACACAATGCAAAATGAAATGAGTCAGACAGAGAATGACAAATACTGTATGATCTAGCTTATATACAGAACCTAAAAAGAGTGAACTCATAGAAACAATAGATTGATGGCCACCTGGGACTGGTGGTAGGGGAAATGGGGAGAGTTATTCAAGGAATACAAACTTCGAGTTATAAGATGAATAATTTCCAGGGATGTGATGTACAGCATAGTGACTATAGCTACTAATACTGTATGGTGGGACACCTGTAGCTCAGTGGGTTAAGCATCTGCCTTCGGCTCAGGTCATGATCTCAGGGTCCTGGGATCGAACCCCGCATCAGGCTCTCTGCTCAGCAGGAAGCCTGGTTCCCCATCTCTGCCTGGCTCTCTGCCTACTTGTGATCTTCCTCTGTCAAATAAATAAATAAAATGTTAAAAAAATAATACTGTATGGTATACTTAGAAGTTGCTATGAGAATAAATCTTAAATGCTCTTGCCATAACAAAAAAAAGTGATTCTCTGAGGTGATAGATGTATTAACTAACCTTATTGAAGTAAACATTTTGCTATTTATACATGTATCAAACCATCACATTCTACACCTTCAAATTATACAATGTTATTTGTCAATTATATCTCAGTAAACCTGGAGAAAAGAATATACTCAACAACATTATTCAGAGAAATGCAAATAAAAACTACTGAGATACCACTGTACTCCCACTAGGACAGTTATAATTTTGTTTATTTTTTAATTTTTGTAATTTATTTAAGTAATCTCTACACCCAGCATGGGGCTCGAACTCACAACCCTGACCAGATCAAGAGTTGCATGGTCTTCCAACTGAACCAGCCAGGTGCCCTAGGACACTTAAAATTTTTAAAAATGGAAAATAGCAAATGTTGGAGAGGATATGATGAAATTTGGAGTTTCATACATTGTTAGTGGGAGTGTAAAGTGGTGCAGTGACTTTAGAAAACATTTTGGCATTTCCTTAGAAAGTTTAACATAGAATTACTATATGTACCAGTAATTCCCCTCCTAGGTATATTTCCAAGATAACTGAAAACAGGTGTTCAAGAAAAAAACATGCATGAAAGTGTTCATAGCAGCATTAGTCATGATGGCCAAAAAGTGGAAACAACCCAAAGATCCATCAACTGATGAATGGATAAACAAAAGTTTATCCGTATAATAGAATATTATTCAGCTATAAAAAGGAGTGAAGTATTGATACATGCTACAACATGGAAAACCTTGAAAGTGTTAGGTAAATAAAAGAATCCAGACACAAAAGACCATATATTATATGGTTCCTCTTATATGAGAAGTCCAGAATAGGCAAATCCATACAGACAGAAAGCAGATTAAGTGGTTGTCAGGAGCTAGAGGGCTGGGAACAATGAAGAATGACTGCTTAAAGAACATGGGTTTCTTTTTGTTGTGATATAAATATTCTATAATTAGATAGTGGTGATCGTTGGACAACAGTCTCATTGTACTAAAAGCCACTGAATTGTATACTCTTGAAAGGTTAAATGGTGAGAAAAAAAATGCATTAGGTCATCAGGGAGGGGTGAAAGATGCTATCCTCAAGGAATAGCCAGACTAATTTCAAGGATGTGATATATACGTAACAAAAGATAAAACACGCCCCCCCAATTAATCAGTGAAAAGCAATGAAGGAAATGAGAAGAAAAAATATCAGACTAAAATATTAAAAATGTATAAACATTTCAAAGCATGAAAAAATTAAAAAGCAAAGCATAGGCTAAGAGAATATTAGCAATGAACAGAATAGATGGTTGTGTGTGTGTGTGTGTGTGTATGTGTGTGTAATGTACTACTCGTAAATAAGAAACAACCATAGAAAAGATCTAAAAACATGAACAGAACAAGAAATACAAGTAGCACCTGGATTTCCCAAAAAGAAAACATTCAATATCTCTAGTAATTAAAGGCAAATTAAAATGAGATGCCAGCTGTAGTCCATCAAATGGTTATTTTAATAATACTGCTCAATGTGGCAATAGTCTAAAAAGACAAAACATCATCCTGTATTGTTTGTATGATTATAAACTATTATAATCCAGAAAGGAATTGAAACACGGGTATCAAGGAACCTTAAAAATATTCAAACTCCAGGGGCGCCTGGGTGGCTCAGTGGGTTAAAGCCTCTGCCTCCTGCTCAGGTCATGATCCCAGGATCCTGGGATCGAGCCCCGCATTGGGCTCTCTGCTCAGCGGAGAGCCTGCTTCCCCCTCCCTCTCTGCCTGCCTCTCTGCCTGCTTGTGATCTCTGTCTGTCAAATAAATAAAATCTTTAAAAAAAAAGAGAGAGATGTAGGTATAGACTGAAATATAAGGTTTTTTTGCTGGAATGTTGGGATTTTTAAGGAACGTATTCATTGCCCATTCAAACAATAACAAGTACAAAAAAGAGCAAAACGGTCAACCAAAATGTTACCACCTACGTAATAACTGACATGAAAATAAGATGAACCCATTCCAAATACATTTCTGAACCTGTATACAGAAAGATGGGTAGGTGAGGTTGGTTGTTACGTGTTTGGGTAGATGGGAATGATTTCATAAAATACTTTCATATCATACTATTCTTAGGAAAACAAACCGTTCCACTTATTTAATTTACATTAAGTAAAAGTGAAGTAAAACTAGGGGATTTTAAAAGTTTCTTTACCACAAGAGAGTTCACTTATAAAACAATACCTTTAAAAATATTGTATTAGTTTCCTAGGGATGGTGTGACAAAGGACCACAAACTAGGTGATACAATAGAAATTTATTATCTCACAATTCTGGAGGTCACTGGTCTGAAATCAAAGTGTTGGCAGGGCCATGCTCCCTCTGAAATCACTAAGGAAGGATCTGTTCCAGGTTCTGTCCCAGCTTGGGTAACCTCAGGCATCCCTTGACTGGTAGATGGCCATCTTTGTGTGTCCATGTCCCTGTGTTCAAATTTTCCCCTTTGTATGGGCACACTGAGTATGTTGGGTTAGAAGCCACCCTAATGACTTTATTTTAACTTGATTACCTCTGTTACAAACCCTATCCTGGGGCATCTGGGTGGTTCAGTTGGCTAAGCATCTGACTCTTGATTTTGGCTCAGCTCATGATCTCAGGGTCCTAAGATCCAGCCCCCTAGTAAGGCTCCATGCTCAGTGGGGAGGCTCCTTGAGGATTTTCTCTGCCTTCCTTGCCCCTCCTTCCACTTGTGCCCTTTCTCTCAAATGAATAAATAAATCTTAAAACAAAACAAAGATACCCTATCTTAAAATAAGGTCACATACCGAGGTGCTGGGGTTAGAACACCAATGTATCTATTTAGGAGATATAAGTCAACCCATAACAAATTTATAAATGAGATAAATCTCTCCTGAGAAAAATTTCTGAAAATATCATAAGAAGTTTGAGTTAATGATTTTCAGCTCCATGGTTCAATTTGAGACAGTATTCATTAGCCCTTTGCTGTGGAAGATGAGTAAATTGGACTGTTGTAATATTTCCTCCTTCCCAACCTTATTTCCCAATCTTGGGGTATATCAGTAATTTTGCTTTTTTTAGATTTAAATTCTATTAGGTAATTATAAGTCCTGCCGTTGTTTACCCTCTGGTTTATTTCTGCTTTTTTTAATTCTAACATAGTTTAATCCTAACATAGTTCTTTTAGCAAAGCATCTCCTTTCTAGAGTTCTGTGTATTGGTTCACCGTATGGTGGCTCAATGCCATCAATCAGTTTTTTTTTTTTTTTATCCAACAGAGGGCTCTTGTTTATAATCTCTAAGATCCTATAAGTTTGAAAATAAAGTACTCCTCTATTGCACCTATGTATACCAGACAATTTGATTGAATATAACAATCATAAGTCACACGTTCCCCCCGTGGATCATGCAGACACTACTCCACCATCCCCTGCCTTGGTGTGTGGCACCAGCTTTCTTGCTACTCTTCCCCATTCATGCTGGCAATGGCTAGATTTCAACTGAGTAGTTTCTCTGGAAGGGTTCCTAGATGCGGAGTCCCTACATTTCACTTTTTTTTTTTTTAAACATCTGCCTTTTGCCTTTACATTCCTACAATCACTTGGTCAGTTATGTTCACGTTTACTCCCTCTGCCATTCCCTCAGAACTCTTTGAGCATTGAACACCTTTGAGCTCAGCTTGATTTCCCTCCTTGAAGGTGATTTGCTTTTCTGTTTAGATGCCAGAAGAATTCTTCCTTCAGTATTCGAGTTTGGTGGTAACAAGATACCCTCTCTCATTTATCACTCTGGTTCGGTTTTCCTCTGGAATATGGTATGCCCTTTCAATCCTTAGGTAACAGAATGAGTGTCTTTTTGATCCTGCGTGTGTTCTCTTCAGGAGAGACACCAATTATGAATCGGTGTCTTCTGAATCAGCATAGTCCCTTCACAGGTATTATCCTCTTTCTACCTGCCTGCCTCTCTGTCCCTTTCCTCAGCGTTCACCATTATTAGAACAATCCTTTTCTGTATCTCAGAAATACAGTTGTCAGCTGTCTGATTTCATTCTTTTATACATCATGCATGATTTCTGTGATGTTGTGGTGTGAGTCCTCGATTTCCTTACTGTTGTGAACACTCCTTTCATCTCATTGCACTGGGGTTGCCAAAAACTTCTTTTGAGGGGGGAGGGGCAGAGACAGAATTTTAAATAGGCTCCATGCCCAGTGCGGAACCCTACGTGGGGATCAGTCTCACAACCCTGAGATCATAACCTGAGCCAAATTCCAGAGTTAGGCAATTAACCGACAGGGCCACCCAGATGTTCTAGGCTTATTTCACCAGATTCAGATCCTGGTTAAATTCCTCTGTAGCACAACACACACATTGGAAGTTTTCTTTTTATCTTGGGTTGTGTTTTCTCCCAGGCAGAGCTTTTCATTCGTCTTGTGCAAGCAATAACCTTTCTTTCATTTGTTTGCCTTATTCTTTTCACATGGGATGGGGACGATAATATGTTTGCTTAGTTGCTACATGGCTTCTGTTCATCTCTCCTGTGCTTGACTCAGGTGGTTCTGACTAGGCTTTCTATTTCTATACAATGTGGGTAGAGCTTTCTAGACTCACTTCCCATCATATCTGATAATTCTTCTTCCTTCTCTAGTTCTATGTTAACAGCTGTTATGTTACAATGCAAGCATGTTTTGGTGGTCTTAGGCAGTGGATCCTAACATATTTCACACAAGAACATAATATCCTAGAAAAACCATGAATTGGAACAGACTGTCTGCACTGGCTTTGGTCTTAAGGACCTGGTGATAAAGAGTGGAGGATATGAAGCTTTTCTCCAGGCAGCGTGCTCACACCCTTTCTCTGCTTCTCCCCAAATGCGGGGGGGAGAAGATTAAGCAGAAGCCCAACCCTTGGTTCAGCCACCTTCTCTCCCAGTCTTCTGACTTGGTGGGTTTGGGTTAGGAACCACACCACCAGGGTCAGAAGCTTTCCTTGAACTGTAAGGCATGAAGTTGGAACTTCTTCCTTATTTGGGCTCCTGATAATTTGGTGGGGGAGGGCAAATGAACAGATTTTTTATTTAGTTAAAAATTAGGAGAGAGCAATTGTTGGACTGTCTTCATTTTGCCACCTTAGATAGAAGTCCCATGGAATTATTTATGTAAGTGAAAAGGTACAAAGAATCTAAGTGCTCAGTAACAGCAGATTATTTAAATAAGTAATCCTTATAACTGCATGGTAAATAGTCATTAAATAGATTTTTGAAATTATTATATGAGGAAATAAGATTTTCACAGTGTCATACACATTAGATCAAACCATATGTATAGTATGACCCATTTATGTGTTGGTTGTTGAGAGAGAGGGGAAGGGAGGGAGGGAGGAAGGAAAGAAGGAAGGAAGAGAGAGAGAGAGAGAAAAGAAAAGAAAGAAAAAGAATCCAAAGAGAAGATATGCATATGCATATGCATTTTTAGAGCCTGGAAGGAAATACACTGAGGTGTTGAAGGCTGTTATTCTGGGTGGTTTACTTAACTTCTTGCCGCTTCCGTTACATCCGGGGAAACAGAAACTGCTCTGAGTATTTGAAACAGAGGAAATTTATTGTAAAGAACTGGATACACAGGAGGTGGAGAGCTGTAAAGCCCAGCAGGGAAAATTAGGCAACTCAACCATGAGCCACAACAAGAAACTGCAAACCCCACCCCCGAGGTCAAAGGGAGTCAAGATGTTTCCACAGCCCAGGACTGGGGTCTCCCCTGGGGAAGCCTGAACCACAGCCACATGTCTAGTGGAAGCCGGTGCTGCAGAGGAACACGGCCTCCCTCCATCCCCCCTCTGGCCAGTGCCCCCCAACTGGCAGCACCCAGGGGAATCCAGCCAGCCGGGGTCAGCACCCCTGCCAAATTGAGAGGAGACCAAATTTCAAGAGACACATCTGAGGGCAAACAGACCCAGATCCAGGAGTTTCCTCTCCCACAAAGCAGGGATGGAAACCTAACTTGAGGAGTTGTTGAAAAGAATAATGGCTAAAAAGCCAAGTGTCAGGTCTAGGGCTCACCACGTGAGTCCTCTTCTTCAGGGATGGAAGGATGCCAGGTGCCATGGGACCCACGGAGGGCATGGGCAGCTGTGTGGGTGCGTCAGGGACAGGTGGGAGGGCCACTGGACATCTCAGTAGCATTGTCCAGCTGGAGACCAGGGGAGCAGGGGCCTGGAGTTGAGGCATAGGCCGCAGGGGACTCAGACTCTGAGAGAGCCCAGGGGATGGGAGAGGCATTTTCACTGCCACCATGAGGACAGTGGGGACGGGGATGGGCCGGCCACTCCCACGTGCAGTCAGCTCCATCTCACGCCTCTTCCCACCCCTGTCCTGAAGTCTACCCTGAGAGGCACAGTAGCATTGGTACCTGCCCACACAGCTAGAAGCATCTCGCGCAACGCCTGTGAGAGCAAACCTGTGAATACCAAGCATATGCTGACAGCACCCACCCCGCCCCCAAATCACGACACCCCTCTGTGTGGGATTTCTCAGAGTTATCTGCCTCATCCTTTTCTTTTTCTCTCGTTCTTACAAGTGTGGGATCATAGCCACCAAACAGCCTCCTTATTAGCATCAGAACTATAGTCAAAACACATTATGCTTGGCTAATACATTTATTTTTGATGTAATGGAAATGCCATCAAGGCATAGTTAATCAGAATTGAATTAAATCATGATTGGAGCTCTTGTGCACAAGGAAGAGAAATTATTCTTTATTGTTACAGACTAAAAATGTGCCAATTGTGATTTACTTTTTTTAAGTAAATGACCATCGTTGCCCAGAGGGGTGTGTCCGACCCTGGCTGTCCAACATAGTCGGTGCCCAGATACCTCATGTCCACAGATGTGGCAGTGATGGGAGAAGGCACTCATCCAGGGTGACCCTGCCCAGCTGGGCAACCTCTCTAAGGCTTGTTCGTCCTCTCTACGGGAGAGATTCTGATTCCTGCCCCAGAGAGGGGTTTCAAGAAGCTAATGAATAGGTAGTCAAAGCCTCTGGTCTATGATTAGTCCTCAGTAGAAGGAGCTCAGACCCGTGACTGGTTCCCGGGCCATGACTTGTCCACCATTCCAAGGCTCCTAACCTTTGCCAATGGCTCCAAATCGGCCACCCAGTCATAGTACAGGGATATCCTTTTATAAGTACCGCGCGCTAACCGATTGCGCCACTGGAGCTCCAGGGACATCCTTTTAAAATACAAATAGAACCTGGTTCCTACCTGGTTTCTACCTAGAGCTTTATTTTTTTTTTAATTCAAGTATAATGAATATATATTAATTCTATACATTTCTCAGTGCCCACCAAAATAAGTGTACTCTTAATCCCCTTATCTGTTTCAACCATCTTCCCATCCCCCCCACACCCCCTTCTGGCAACCACCAGTTTGTTGTCTGCATTTAAAAGTCTGGGGGTGGCTCAGTGGGTTAAAGTCTCTGCCTTCGGCTCAGGTCATGATCCCTGGGTCCTGAGACCGAGCCCCAATCGGGCTCTCTGCTCAGCAGGGAGCCTGCTTCCTCCTCTCTCTCTCTCTCTCTCTGCCTGCCTCTCTACCTACTTGTGATGTCTGTCAAATAAATAAATAAATAAATCTTTAAAAAAATGTTTTAAAAAAATAAAGTCTGGGAGTTTATTGGTTTTTTGTCTCTTTTTTTTCTTCTTTATTTGTTAGTTTGTTCCTAGGGCCTTCTTATCAAGCTCTCTAGAGATAGGGCCCGAGATTCCAGAATTTGGGGTATAGCCAGGTTTGAGAACCACTACATTAGACCTCAGTGATCCTCCCAGTAACTAGAGCAACTGTGCCCATGTGTGTCTCCAACAGAGTAGGTTAAAACAGACCAAGCCTGTAGTTTCTCAGAGGCCTAAAGAACCTTCACATAAATGAAATAGCTCAAACCAAGCTCAAGCAAGCATGTGCGCACACATGCCTCAGTAGAAAGCTTCCATCACCAAACCTCGTGGCTCTTGGCCACTGCCCTACCTCACTGTCTAGCATGAAGCTCTTGGCATCCACCTGTAGGAACTCCTCCTCCCAAGCCATGATGTGGGGATCTTTTTCTTCTCCTCCACTATAGCACACGTAGAACAAGTGAGGATCTTTGTAATCACCCTTTAATGAGGGTGGGAACATGTCCTGGGCAATGAGTCTGAAGAACCTAACAGTTCCCACCTTTGGCAATGATTCATGAACCGGAACAGACTCACACAGGTGTTCAGTCAGCCCACCTTCCCAGAACTTCCAAGCCAAGGTCACACCCAGGACGAAAAAGGAATAGGAGCTGGGGTTTCCCGGGACCTTTGAGGGACTCTGTGCTCTCTCGGTAGGGTCTCCAAAACCAAGGCCATCCAGAAGTGGTGGGAGATGCTGTAGCTTAGAATTATTACCTCCTGAGCACTTACAAGTCAGACCCGGTCATGACCTGCAAGTGTAGACACTGTTACTTTTCATAAGTGAGGCTCAAACGGCCCAGTATCATGGCACATCCAGTTGTAGCAGGAACAGAGCTGACATCGACGTGCCCTTCCCATTCTGCCGTACAGATTCCCCCAAGTCTGTGCATCTTGACCAGAGAAGCAGGAAGCATAGCAGAGAGGGGAGGAAGAGAAAGCCTCTCACTAAGGAACATCTTTTACCCACACACTGATTCACAAACACCGACCGTGGGATTTGCAAAAGCTGGACTCACTGAATGAGAACGTATTACTGGGGGGAAACGACAGAGATTCAGGTAGGAACATGGGTCAGACATCCCTGGGTTCATTCTCATCCCAGTTCCTACATTTCCTTGCTATGTGTCCTTGGGTAACTTAGTGAGCTGGTCTGGGCAGATTGCCCATCTGTAAAAACGGGAATAATACTTGTCTCATGGGTTACATAAGGGTTACAGAAAATGTGTGTCAGTACTTAGCATCGAGCCTAGCAAGTAGCGGGTATTTGTCAAGTGTTAGCTGACGCTAGCAGTAACCGTCAGAGTAGTAAAACATCAGAGTGCCTGACACACAGTGAAAGTGCCCCATACGTACTAGTTCTCACGTGCCTCCTCCTAGGCTCTAAGGCCCCAGGCTTCCTGCAAGCGAAGAATCTGGGGGCCTGGGTTCTGGGGCTGGCTGTGTCTCTTCCAGCCTCTGTGTCCTTAGAGGGGGTCACATTTCCTCTCTGGACTCTGACTTTCCCCTCTCTCAGCTTGAGAAGTTGAGCTAAAAGGATGCTGCTTAAAACTGCCCTTGGGATACAGTAGGGTGTCAGTGTGCACGTGCTGAGTGGAGGGGGGCCTAGTGTCCCCATTTCATGGTCTCCAGAACCTAAATAGGCAAGAACAATTTCCTGCAAACTGATGGGGGTCAACAGGATTTGGCAGGACCACCCCCTCTCCTGTGGTTACCGCCCGCCCTGAATTTTCCAGCCTGGGTCTCTAACCACTAAGGAAGGGATGACCTGACAGTGAACCTGGTTGAAATGAATTATGATTCAGCTACAAAACAAAACAAAAAAACACTTGAGACGTTATAGTTGGGAGGCAGGCAGGAGACATTATAACCAAAAAATAGAAAGCAAAGAGGGTGAGAGCTTTTAAACATATATATTAAAAGCATTTAAAGCTAGCAAGTGGTTTTTTTTAAGTCCAAAGTGATTTTTAGTGTTTGATGGCGGAGGCCTAATTCCCTGAGCTTGGTTTCCAGTGGCCTTGTTTTAAGCATGAATTTCCAATATTACAATTAAAAAAAAAAAAAAAACTAACGGGGGGAAAAAAAGCCTATTTTTCTCAACCCACTTAAAAATAGTAACACTAGCTCTTCAGCAGCCTCTGCACTGCTAATGCACCTGACCACCCTCTTCCCTGCATTAACCCTTCAGCTTCCATTGTCAGTCCTCCCCTCTCCCCCTCCCCCACCCTGCTCCCCTGCACCTCTCTGCCAGAGACCCTCCTCCCCTGCAGATACCCTCTGTGGGGTGGGAGCGGGTAAGCCCTGTTTGCAATTCCTGAGCCGAATGGCTCAGGACTACCTCTGGTGCCTCCAAAAGTTTGAGGCTGATATAAAAATGGAGATTCAAATGTCTTTTGCTTTATTGAAGCTACTAGTTCTTTTTACTCAGTGGCTTTGCCAGAATTATTTAACAGGGTAATAAAGGACGAGGAGGCAAGGAAGAAGGTGGGATGGCAGCAAAAGGGGTATTCGGGGGAGGAATGAGGCCCTGCGATGGCCAAGAGGAACACAGGGTCGGGGAAGGGAGAGGGAGTGGCAGAAAGCAAAAAAACAACATCTGGCCCACTTAGAATTTTAACAAGGCTGGCCTCGTGGGCATTATGTAATTTCTTGAATTGATTTATATGCTGCCTCACTCTAGAAAGGATTTGAGGAAAGTTACCAAAAAAAATGCATTCATAATCAACGTAAGAAAACATAAGAAAGGGCCAGAGGAAGAGAGAAAAAAAATAATCTGTGTCAACGAAATAGGAAAAAACAAATGGGTGCAAAAGCCTGGTGTCAGGGCTTCTGGGCTGTCAAGGCAAAGGGAGTTGTTTGATAGTTTACACAGGGCTTCTTATCCCAGCGGAACAGCAAATGACCAATTCTTACAATAGGACATTCTTTTCCTGTAGAAAAGTCGGTGAGAAATTCCTGATGTGGGTACACTTCCTGAAAGGAGGAATGACAGGCAAATGTGAAAAGAGAGTGCATGGGCTCCTTTCCATTTGCTAAAGGGAGTTTGTCCAAAACCAAAGCTTTCGCCCTGCAGAGCCAGCCAGGGGACCAGGTGGCTGGGGTAAGAGGGGTGCATCCGGTAGCACTTTGATCATAGCCAAGTGTCAGACTTTTCACTAGTGCATAAAATAATGTTCTACTTCCAGGTATTTATGGGGTAGGAGGGACCTTGAGATTGGTAACGTGGACAAAAACGTTCCCTGAGGTTACTTCTGCATATGCCACATCAAAATTCCAAGAGTCCCTGCTGTACATTGACAACAAAATTATGCCATATTTATTCTGTGGCTTTGTTCACCTCCTAGCACAGCACCGGGTCCCTACCAGTTTGCAAAGCACTGAACAGAAGGTCTGCATGGCCATCCCTAAGACTTCTCCAGTATCCCGATTCTGGGACCCAGGCTTTGGAAACTGGTTCCAGAGCAGAGTTGGGTGTGAGGCACACAGGCTGATAGAATCCTCATCACCACCCAGCCAAGGTGGCCTTCTGACTGTCCCCATTTTACAGATGAGACCCTGAGTTTTGGAGAAAGTTCATCACTCCAGAAGCCATATGGTGCTCGTCGTGATGTTAATACCTAAACAGCAGGTCATGTGGCTTTGATCCTGGGGCCATAGTTTGTGTGAGCTTTTCAGCAGCCATAGTATCAGAGGAAACGATGTTCAATTCACAAGATATTCATAAGGTTGAAGACCAATCATTTTCCCCAGAAATACACAACTGTTGTGATACTGAAACCACAGAGGTCTCCCAAGGATCTTCTCGTTGTAACATACATGAAAGTGATTGGAAAACTATGCATGCTATAAAGGTCACATTATTTTATCATCTGTTAGGCACACAGATACAGAGGTATCTAATGGAGGCAAGAGGTAAACCCTCAAATCTCAGTGACTTGACATGGTAAAAGTTTATTTTCCATATGTCAGGTCATTCTGAGTTGGTGAGCAGACTACATAGTCATTCAGGGATTGACGCTCCTTTGGTCTATGGCTCCATGCTCTTTGAAGTCTGGTGGCGATAAGAAGCAAGATCCCAAGTGGGAGGTGTCTAGGAGCCAAGGCCGGCAGTGACATACACCCCTTCCAGCCATGTGCAGGCCTGGCTCACAGGGACACACCTCCCTGCAGAGACGGCTAGGAAATTGGTACAGCAGTGATGTCAGCGAGCACTTAGTCCTGACTCTCTCTTTTCCCTCCCATAGTTCCATGAGACTCTGTGGCCCTGATGGGCTCTCACCCATCTCCCAGGCAGCCTGCAGTGCCGGGTGTTGGAGAGGATTAGAAATGATGGTGATGGGTATGCAGATATGCCCACTCCCTGCACAATGAAGGGTGTCCATGTTCTTCAGCTCCATGTGGCCCTGTCAAGTGGGTCCCTTTACATTTCTCATGAATGTCGGTGCCGTGTGCCCCGATCACTTTACCATCATTCGTAATACGGACACACCCCCAGGAGGCAGGCACATGTTAGCGATGAGGAAATGGAGGTACAGACAGAGGTGAAGTGTCCTCCCAAGGCAGCCCTGTAAAAGCGTATAAAGCAAGAAATGATTTTTTCAACTTTAGAGTTATTAATTCTCATTCTTGCTGGAGGAGAACGCTGACGCGAGCCGTAACAGAGGAAATAAGACAGGAGGCTTCTCAGACAGGACCCTAACAAGAGTGACAACAATCACAACCTGGCATGAGTTAAAAGTCAGTGGTCATATCTGCAGGTGGACCAAAAGGTACTTGGCCATGGGACCTCCCTCTCTGTATGTCAGTTTCCTTATCTACAAAAGTGGAGTGAGAATTGTTCTTGCCCCAGTGGATTGTGATGAGGATTAAACAAAGTGCTTGTTATGATCCTGGCACCATCCAGGCACATCTAGAATTTAGCTATTTTTAGCAAGACAAAGGTTGACTCTACCTGCAAGTGACGTGGAAGTTTCTGAATAACCAGCACCTGCGGATACTGCGGATGTAGACTCAGGTGCGTATGACTCTATTGGGTTGCAAAGGTCAGGACTGATGGCAAGGGTCAAAGCGCACACAGAATTACACAAGGCGATTCTTACAGAATCGCCTTGTGTAATTCTGTATCTCCCACAGCCCGGAGCACAGAGGCTTGGCATTTGTTCATGGAAAAAGAAATCAAATGGGTGGCATGACCTAAGTGTGGTGACCACCTGGTATTAAGAAATAAAAAGACACCAAGCCTCTAATGAAGTTATACCAAGACACCTCTGTGTCTGAAACAGACCAAGTGCCTAAAAGATGTTGGACGATGATGATGGCAATGATGATTAGTAGCTCCAAGCAGCTTGCCCATCTCAAACGCATCCATCACAAGATATTTTTAAGAAAAAGGTATCCTGCCCTGTGCTGAGCGTTCTACAAACTTCATGTCACTTATTTTTACCCTCTTGATCCCGCAACAAAAGTTTCATCTTCATTTTACAGATGAGGAAGCTGGGGTGTGAAAGGTTTGGACCCTTTGTTCAAAGTCACTCACGTATTTGGTAGGGGCAGGAGCCGGACCGGGTTCTGTGCACCTGCGGGGCTGGGACTCTTCCTCACCACCTGCACTGCCCCCCCAAGTCACACTGGCTTCCTCCCCTAGCAGCTGCCCTGGGAACACAGGACTCTGAGTCTGAGATTATTAACCAAGGGCTGATGAATGGAATCCCTGTTCAGAACCTTACTCTCTCTACAGCCTCAAGCCAATAGTTTAATCACCTTGTGTTTCATTTTCTTCATCTATAAGCGAAAACTTATACTTACTTATACATGATGGGACTAGAAAGATAAATCGGATGCTCCAGAAGTGCTTTTAAGATGAAAAATGTGGATTATTTGCATTATTACTTTAATGGCCTTGGACTTAGTTATCCCCAGTTTACACGGAGGCGGAGAGCTTGGAAGAGGGAGATTGGTCAGACTCATCTTCTCCAGCCTTGTCCTCTGAGCCAGGTGTGGAAACACAGGTACCTCTTGACCTGAAGTTTAGGGTGCATCGTCCCACACCCAGCCTGATCGTGCTGTAGCCCTGAGGGCTTATGGCCACCCACCGGCATCTGAGAAGCTGACATCCAAAGAATCCTAGAACAACAGTCCCCACAGAACAACCTGTCCCCACAACCAGAATGTGAGCATGCCAAGGGCAGGGACGTCTTCTGCCTTTATTGGCATATCCTCACCACTTAGAATAGGGTCTCATACATAGTGGTCCTTAAGAAATACATGTGGAAGGAATGAATGATTGGAAGGAGTGAGTGAGTGAGTCTAACAATGAACCGCAAAATAAACTGGGTAATGTCAGAGAATGGAGAACATGTAGGAGATTCTCTTGGCCTGAAAGGAGAAGCAGAGAAATCTCCCAGTGGCCCTCCATAACATGATCACCTACTACGTGCAAGGTGCCGTGCCTGCTGCCAAGATAGAAACAAATTCGACAGCCCCTACCCTCAAGCAGTCCTCAGTCTAAGGGACAGAGTAACAGCTTCACGGATGGTTCTAGTACAGTGAGTATGGGCCACTCAAGTGTCACGTGAGGGATTACTTTCATCTGGAAGGCCAGGGAAGACAGAAGAAATAACATTCAGGCTCGACCTCATGGAAGAACAGGGTCTCCCCAGGATGCAGTAAAGAAGGCTCTTGCTGTAGAATGGAAGGTCCACAAGGGCAGGGTTTTGTGTGTGGTTCGCTAGCGCATCCCGGAATCCTCAGCCCTTCTCTAGTAGCAGGTGCATAGCAAGATCCTATGAGTGAGTGTTCGGGGCACCTGCATTACAGACAGGCTATAGCGGAAGCAAAATTATGAACTTGCAAGGATGATGAAGAGCTACTTTGTGCTACAGTGAGGCAGGAACGTGTTATATGCTGAGGAGGGGGAAGGCAGTAATGAGAGGTGGGGCTGGTAAAAGGAGGCAAATTTGGAAGGGCCTTGAGTGCTACTTTCACTCAGGAATTTGGAATGTTTCCTGAACTCTGTCCTTGAATATTTCAATTTAATCTTTCGAGCAAAAAGAATTTTTCTTTTTTCTTTCAGGCTTTCCTCTGCCAGGCCTGAGGGCATGCTCATAAAATGTAAAATCTGTTTAAATAATTAAATCTGTGGCCAAGAGCAGTGGTCAGGGTAGAGGACGCTGGCCTGTGACATCGTAAATCACTGCCATTCCTGGTACTTGGCTCAGCCCAGGAGCGTCTGGGAAAGTGGGTGAACAGACGGTGTGGCCCTGGGGCGGCTGGGAAGCGCCGAGTCAGCGCTCTGGACTTCGTTTGGGATGAATTATGGAGAGGAGGCAGGACGCTCCTGGGGCCAGCCCTTTGACAGCCCATCACCTTGCTGACAGAGGGAGGCTTTGATGCCCCCTCTGTTCCACTCTCCTCTTTAGGGTCCATACCACTCTAACCCTGGTAGGAGGATTGGGGTAAGGGTGGGGGTAGACATAGGAGCGGCCCCACTCAAAGAAAGACCCACTAATTCCGGCTGGGCTTTAAGGAGGGTGAGGCCCCAAAGGTTGGTGGAGACTGAGTTGGAGTTAGGGAGAACACAGGAGCGGCGGCGGGGGGATTAGGGCCGCCTCTACCCTAAGGCCATCAGGGCAGGACACTGCCTCCCTGGTTGGCCCTGCTGCATTCATCTACTTACTGGTTTGGAATTGAGCACCCACAGCCAAGCTCTTCACATGCATTATTTCCAGCAGTGGTTAAGAGTAGAGACCCTGGCTCTGGACAACAGCTAACTCTACCACTCAGCTAGATGGATTCAGGAAACTTATTTAATCTCCCTGTGCTTTGGTTTTCTCATTTTTAAAAACGGGAGAAATAATAGAGTGTTTGTTAGGATTCAGTCACATGGTCACATTCATGGCAATCACTCTGCGTACTGCCTGGCTCATAGGAAAGGATCTCGAATTGTTAGCTCCATTGACCATCCGACTAGCAAGTCCTCCCTGAACATCTGCCCATATGCCAAGGTCTGCAATACATGCTTTATGTATAACCTTGTTCATTCAGTCATTCCGTGAGTATTAAATAAGTACCTACTACCTGCCAGTTGCCGGGTGAGGCAGTCCCTCTGCGTTATAACATGGATTCATTTTAGAGGCAAGTATTGAGTTTGTAGTCTGAGGCAGACCAGAGCCAGGATTTCCATAGTGCCTCATTTCACTAATGGTCCCCATATTAGTTTCCTGAGGCTGACCTAACAAAGCATCACAGACTAGGGGGCTTACACAACAGAAAGCAATTGCCTTATGGTTCTAGAGGCTAGAAATCCGAAATCAAGGTATCTGCAGGGTTAGGTCCTTCTGAGGACCGTGAGGGAGAATCTGCTCCATGCTTGTCTCTTGGTTTCTGATGACAGTTTGCTAGAGCTCACTGGCATTCCATGGGTTTTAGAAGCATCACGCTGATCTCTGCCTTCATGTTCGCATGGCCTCTCCCTGTATGTGTCTATGTCCAAAGTTCCTCTTTTTATAAGGACACCAGTCTTTTTTAGATTAGCATCCACCCCAATGACCTCATGTTACCATGATTGCCTCTGTAAAGCCTCGTTCTATAAATAAGGTCACATTCTGGTTAGGACTCCAGCATTTCTTTTTTGGGAGCTACAATTCCACTCATAACACTGCCTAATGATACCCTTTTCTTCTAAGACTTCACATGCACTCTCGTGCATGCCACAAACATTTGCTCTGGTGGGAACCAGGCCAGTGTTATCTCACCCATCTACTCCTTGAGCAGATGTTTCTTCCTTGAATGTTCCAGACTCCATTATGGGCGTGTCACAGACAGCAACACAACTTAACTTATTAAACTGCACATTTTACAGCCAAGGGACCGATGTCTTGGGACTTCAGGTCCACCTCAAAGCCCACGGTCCTCCCAAAGTGGCTGCGACCTCCCAAATTTGGGGATCTTTGCTACTCCTGTGGCACACTTCAAGGAAAACCCATTTTCTCCATCCGAGGTGTCTTAAAGATGCAGTGAATATGCTGCTTGTACTGCAGAGGTGCTGAAGAGACAATTAAAAAGAAGAAAAAAAAAAAAAACACTGCCAAGAATGAACAAAAATCCTATTAGTTGTTTGGCAGAACTAAAAATAGCCTTGCACTGAGTAGCTGAGGGGGCATTTGGTGCCACAGTCCGCTTCCAGTATACAAAAGGAGTGGGGAATTGCTGGCTGGGGTGGAGGCTTAGTTAGGATAAAGGCAGAGGAGGAAAGAATAGACAAGTTCACCCTTAATGAGAAATGACCTTCATAACTCCCTGAGTCTCCCTAGAGTTTCCTTTGTAGAATATTACATTTTTCCATGTCTAATTCCAATCTATCTTATCACTGGTGTGGAAATATTAATAAAGATAGCTTTGTTTAGGTCTTTTATTTATTACAATATATATAAAATGATTTTCTGCTCCTTTTCCCCTGTATATTCTTTTCTCTTGTTTTATAGGGTCCTGTACATTTATGTTAATTTAGTTAAAGTCCCATCAGCTAAGGCTGACACTCTCGGCCCTTTGCTATCCATAGTTGCCCTGGCAGGGGGCTGGACAGGTCCCCTCCTGCCCACCAAGACTTATGGCCATAGTCAGAGCTGACTAGTAGCTTCTACACATCATACCTCATCCCAAGCTGACCTAAAGCTCAGTCCATAGCTCTGGTTCTGCAGGAGTAGCCTGGGGTCCATTTCACCTTTCCATCCATTTTCTGCCTCTTGGGTGCACCTTGTTCCTGGCTAGCAGCCACCCTAAGGGCTGGGAATTTTCATTTGGTTTCATGTAGCCTTTGGCTCTGGAAGCCTAGCTAAGAAATCAGCATAGGCTTTGACACATCCTAGAATCTGGGTCCTCCCCTCACTAGCCTCTTGACCCGTGAAATGGGGATGAGATAGTACTTGCCTCCCAGAGGTGTGAGAAGGAAATGTCTTAATGCACTAGAGCAGGATGCCTGGGTGGCTCAGTAGGTTAAGCCTCTGCCTGCAGCTCAGGTCATGATCCAAGGGTCCTGGGAAGGAGGTCCAAGTCAGGCTCCCTGCTCAGCAAGGAAACTGCTTCTCCTTTTGCCTGCCGCTCCCCCTACTTGTGCTCTCTCTTTGGCAAATAAATAAATAAAATCTTGAAAGAAGAAAAAAAAATAATATACTAGAGCACAGGGAACAGTGTCTGGCACTCAGTAAGTGCTTTGTTAGTGTCAGCCTTTGTTCAAACTAGGAAGTCCTACTGTTTTCAATAAGAAGGGGCTTGTGACCAGCTGAAGGGCTTTTGTGTCATAAATTAGCATAACAGGGGCTCTGAGAAGTCCCACCACAAATAAACCTGCTGAGCCTCATTCAGTATTTTTCCCATACTAATTCCCACAAAGAAAGCTCCCTCACTCCCCAGCTAGCCTATTAATAATCCACAGGCCTGTTTTCTGGGGGACACACCTTTGGGAAAAGGTGGGCTGCGTATCTGGAGGCTGGAGAGAAACTGCAGATGGGATGGAGGTGAGAGCTAGGACTTTAAGCCATGCATCTTTCTTGCTCTGGAAAGCTCCAGAGGGGATGGAGGGATCCAAGGAGGGATGTGACCTAGTGGTAGTCACATTTGAGGAGGCCACCTGTCAGGCAGCCCCTGTGGATTGGGGTGGCCTCGACCTAGGTCAGGGAAGCCAGTTAGAAGGCTGTGGCCCAGCTGAGAGAGGCAGCTTTAAACTGGGGGTGGTGGCCGTGGGATAGAAAAGAAGTGTACCTCTGAGAGACACTTCTGATAACAGAATGTCAGGGACAGAGCAAAGCAGGTGGGGCTGATGGAGGCAAACCCTGGACACCAGACTATAGGAGCACTACCTTGACCCTGATAGACCCAGCAATGGAAGGGAAGCCTATGGCTTCGCCTGGGGCTTGGCAGCAAACCCCACCCCCCCCAACCGCCTGCCACACACTGAACACGGGAAGGATGGGAGTCATCCCACGTAAGGGCTGAGGAATGGTCACTCAGGACCACTGTGAGGCTCCTTCTCTTAAAATGTGACTCAGGAATACCCTGGAGGCCACAAGGGAGCGAAGGGGAGCTAAATCCTTGCTAACCTGAGCCCTGTGCTCCAGCACATTTCCTCTTCCACCCCATCAACCTTTCTAACCTGTTACACACACACATGCACGCACGCACTTGCACACACGCACATACATCATCATGTTCCCGACACCTGCTCTCTGGTCACATTCCTGAGGAAAACAGCACACAGGGAGCTCCAGCCTACAGGGAAGAAAGATCTCAGATGTGCGAGAGCAGAGCCTTGGGCTCCTCCCTCCCAGCGCAGCTGGATGGTGTGCGAATTCTGTTCATGCCTGTGGGACATCGGTTCCTCAAATGAAAAAGGGGCTGCTAAGGCCTTGCTGAGATGAGAGGTTAGCTAAAATGCACGTCAGCTGCCCGCACGTGGCCTGGCAGCAGAAGTTGCCACCAACGGCGAACATTTATCCGGTGCTTCCTCCACGCTGGGAATACAGGCTCCTTCTGGCTTCCTCTAGTTCTCCCTGCGTGGCCCCACTCTTCTTGCCCCTCTTCCCAGTGGGGAACTGAGACTCAAGAGGGCATGTAGCTCATCCAAGAGGATGGAGCAGTGAGCAGTCGGGAGATGGACGCAGTGTCCACCACTCTGCCCGCAGACACCACCGCATCAAGGACTTCGGCAGAATGGCCACAAGGAAGTCACCTGCTGCTTGTGAGGCTCAGGTACCTCGTGTGCAAAAGGCACCTAGATGGGTGCTATATCCCGGGTGCTAAGAATTGCCAGAGAGTAAACATCCCTAGGAAGAGGAAACTCAGAGGGCTGAAGTCGGAAGTTACAGGCAGGCCCCTTAGAGCCCAGCCCTCAGGCAGACTGCCTTCCGGCTTGGCATTTTCTCCTGGCACCTCTGTGGCCAGGCACTAAAAATAGCCCTCGATGGCTCTGCAGCCAGCCCGGCTCCCCACTGAGGATTCTCGCCCTTTGTGGGCAGTGATCAGCTGCTTCCTTCTGACTGCTGTTGGCAATTAAAGCACTAGATTATCTCGGCAGAGGCTGTTCCAGAACCTAGGCTGGGCCCACGAGGCTAGAGGGGGCCGTGGATCCAGCCTCCCATCTGAGCGGTCTCCGAGCCAGCCACACAGGCAGGGGTGGCCAGGGTCCTGGGCTGGGGAAGGGGACTGTAGGGAAGGAGGATGGGAAGTGGGGTGAGTGCGGTGGAAAAACCAGGTCAGCAGAGGAGGGCAGCTGGAGCCAAGAGAGAGAAAATCAAGAAGGCGTCTAGGTGCTTTCTTCTAAACTGGAATAGTCTTGAGCCAGAACAAAGAGCGCAAGTCCAGAGCAGGAGGCTATGAATTGGCACTGTCGGAACAGCCACCCATCCTGGCAGACTGCTTGCCGCCCATGTGTCCTAGCTGCACATTGCACCAATGCCCCCCAGCCAGGGCGGTTACTGGAGCTGAAATTAGCACAGGCTTTGTTGCCCAAACAAAGGGACACACTTTTCAAAATCTAATTCACAAAAGGCGCTATGTGGATTAGGCTTGGCCCCTACCATTGGGTATCTATGTATGCCCAGCAGAGTTTTAAGCATATTCTATTGGCTCATTTCATCCTCAAAGCCCTAACAGGTTGGTTTTATTTCCCCACCTTTACGGAGAGCCAGAGAAGTTCTGTCACATACCCAGGTACACAGAGCTAGAAAGCCACGCAAGTGGATCTTGCTCCCTGATCCCCACCCTCTCCCCCCACCCCCAGCAGAAGGCTTAGGCTATGTGCCCTGTGCTGCTGGACTTAGTTATAACAGCCACCATGGATGGGTTGATTGCTATGACGGGCATTGTGCTAAACATTTTACATACGTCCATTTCTCAAAATAACCCCACAAGTGGGAAAGGTCATCTTCCAGCTGTGGATGAAGAAAACTGAGGGGCAGGCATGTTAAGTAAACCGCCCAGGGTCTCCCATTAAATGGCCAAACTGGGATTCAGACCAGAGTTTCTCTACTTGAGAGCCCTTGATCCTAACAAATATAACCCAAAGCCATCTGAGGTTTCCTGGTCCTTTGAATATCACCTAAAAAGGCACCTGTAAGCCCCTGATCTACACCCGAGCCCTCTTCAGACATCTGCAAATTCCCTGGAGCGCAGGTTTTTCACTGCACAGCCAGTTCTGATTTCCTCCATTTGCAACAATGGCTCCCACGTCCCTCTGCTGACCCAGGAAGACCTGGAGGGATTGGCCGTAGCTTACTGGGACCCTTTCCTACGCAGGCATGCTCCATTCCAGCCTGTTCCGGGACATGACCATTCAGCTTTGATCTTCTCCCAGGTATACCATAGACTTTATGGAAGTCTGGGAGAAGGGAAGGGTTGACATCACAGCAAAGCAAATGATGTGAATAGGAACATTTGCTTCCCCTGCCTCTGAAGCCCTGTAGCCACCCCACCCCTCCCATCCTGCTCTGCAGGACCTCCTCACTGGCCACTGCTCCCCATGGCAACAGTGCTCCGCCAGGTTCCACAGACGCTCTGTCTCTTCTTCACCCTCCTCTCCTCTGCCTCAATCCATAATTTTCTACCAAAATCTTACGCCAAGCAGTAGAACTCGATGTCCTTTCAGTCTGCCCCTCATCTTCCTCTCCACCGCCGAAGGAAGTGGCCTCCCTATGTATTTCCTTAGATTCAATGAGCTTTAGTGTCTTTTCACCTCATCTCACTCCTTTGATACCCTGCCACAGACGGACCAGGATCCTTTGAGAGGCGCTGTGTTCCCTACCACTGGAGATAATCAGGCAGAGGCAGAGGAGACAGATGTCAACAGCATCATTCAGGAGCACAGGCTCTGAAGTCAGACTGCCTGGGTATCAATTCTGGCCCCATCACTTCTTGCTAAGCCTCAGTAGCCTCACCTGTAAAGTGGGAAGAATACTAATGCCTCCCTCACTTGTTGGTAATGCCTCGCAATAACCACCACATATCGAGAGAATGGAATGACATGATGTATGTGAGATGCCTGGAATGTAGTAAGCCTCCAAAAAAGATTAACCTTGCTGCGCTCAGGCTGCTACAGCGAAGAACCATGGACCTCGTGGCTTCTAAACACTGTGAGCCGACTTCTCATAGTTCTAGGGACTAGGAAGTCCTAGAATAAGGTGCAGGCAGACTCCATTTCTGCTAAAAGCCTACGACCCAGTTTATAGACTTTCATCTTCGCGTTGTGTCCTCACATGACTGGAGGGAAGAGGGAGCTCTCTGGAGTCCCACTCATGAGGGCTTCACCTCAGGACCCAATCACCTTCTCAAGGCCCCACCTCCACGTAGCATCATATTGGGGAAAGGGTTTCAAAACATGAATGTGGGGGTGGGGTGAAACATAAACATGCAGTCCATTGCGACTATCCATGCTTTTTGTATATAAATTATGACACTGTTATTTTCTCCCAACCCTAAGAGTTTTTAAGACTATTTTTGTTCTCGGCTATATCACCAGGGTCTAGCTCAAGACTTGACATATAGTAGACATTTGATAAATATTTTTAGGATAAATAAATGAATTGAAGGATGGGCAAAACATGAATAAATACTAAGAGGATTGTCCTAAACAGCAGAAGAACATCGTGAATCATCCCTTCGTGTTCAGTGGTTTGATTTCAATTTCTTGCTATTCATTGTGTGGATTTTCGTATTTGCCTGGTGTTATAGACAGAAGAAAGTACAGAAGAAAGTCAGTTCTGCTACGAGGCCGCGTATGTGTTCTAAAAATCACTGCACGTAATTGTGCCCAAAAATCACGGGCTTGCAAGGGAGATGGAGTTAAGGGCACCACATTCCAAAATTTTACAAACGGCTCTGTCTTGGGTTTTGTTTTAAGATGGGAATCTAATAAAAATAGTAGCACGGTTTTAAATATGTTCAGTGGTTCAATGCCAAAATCCTACAGTACGTATGGCGCCGTACCTTGAAAACGACCAGCTGTTTGCTTGTGGAAGTGGACATCAGAACCCTGAGTTGTTGTGAAGGAGAGTGTTGTGAAATTGGACAGAGAGCTTGGGCCCAGATGCAGATGGGTGTGGCTCATACCACAGGCAGCAAACTAAGGGAGCCGGGGGGTGTTTGATATGCGTGCGTGTGTGCACTTGGCGTACTCCGATGTGGCTCCGTTCAGCTGGGTTTTCAGCATTCGCTTAGTGTTTCTCGCTGGGGAAGGCTGCGTTATGCTCATGTTGTTCCCTACTATAAATTTTGTTAGAACAAATTCCCATTTTCAAAACAAGTATTTTAGCATAACTGACTGTAGGTTTTTTGATGTTTGTATTTTACTACTTATTAGTCCTCTTCTGCTTCCTACCAAAAGTGAGCTAAATTATTGGTGCCCCTTCCCTCCTATCATCCGTTCTTTCCATGTCTGCTTCTTGAACGCTTACTGTGTGTGAGCCCTGGAAACACAGGGATTAAAGTAGAGATACTCCCTGCCTTCATAGAGCTACAATTCTAAAGACAGAAGCAAAAAATAAGCAAAATATTTGTGTAGGATCTCAAATGATAAGTTTTGCTCCTTGGCAGGGGCATTTGTAAGCTTAGTAATACTGAGTTCTCCTCCACACCACATGTCAGCCCTCCCAGCAATAAATCACACCCAAAGTTATGGGGGACGCCTAGTGCCCCTGGTTCACATTGGGGGCACCTGCCCCCTATAGAACTAGAAGGCCAGGTTGGCAGAAAGAAATCCCCATGCTGCCTAATGGAAACAGGACACGTTCTGAGAACCTGGTAGAACATAAGAAGGCTACTTTGGAGGGTGGGTTGGTCTTGATTGGGTATAACGTAACGTTTTCCCCATGCCCCAAGGAAGGGCCTTCGACCTGCTGGGAACAGTACACAATGTTTAAAATTCTTCAAGACCTCCCCATTTCTTTTAGTTAAAACTCCAGACTCCTTGCCTTGACTTTTAAAAAGGCCTGCTTTGATCCTACTCTGGTCTAACTCTCCAGCCTCCTTTCACTAAAGTGTAGCCACATTGGCCCTGTCTTCTTCTTTTTTTTTTTTTTTTTTAAGATTTTATTTATTTATTTGACAGACAGAGATTACAAGTAGGCAAGAGAGGCAGGCAGGGAGAGAGAGGAGGAAGCAGGCTCTCCGCGGAGCAGAGAGCCCGATGTGGGGCTCGATCCCAGAACCCTGGGATCATGACCCGAGCCGAAAGCTCTGCTTTAACCCACTGAGTCAGGCTTTAACCCACTGAGTCAGGCTTTAACCCACTGAGCCACCCAGGCGCCCCTGGCCCTGTCTTCTTAACTTCTCAGCCCATTGTCTCCTCTGGGCCTTTACACTCACTGTTCCCTCTGCAGGGAATGTTCTTCCTTGGAATGGCTCACGCTCATCCTCTCCTCAGACTGTCCTTCCCTAATATTTATGTCATCAAAATGTTTCTCTGATGCACAGTTTTGATTGTAATCTCTAACTATCTCCGGTACTAGTTTCCTATTGCATTTGTAAGACATCACCATGACTATGACGGCTTAAAGAAGCCCAGATTTATTCTTTTACAGTTCTGGAAGTTAGAAGCCTAAAATGGGTAAGCAGGAACATGTTCATCTGGAAGCTACCTCTGAAGGAGAATCCCTATTCCTGTCTTTACCAGCTTCTAGAACTGTCCTCCAGGCCCTGGCTTGGTGTCCCTTCTATCTTCAATCATACCAGCTCCACCTCTGTTTGCCTTGTCACCCCTTCCTCTCTGATTCTGGCCACATTGCCTCCTTTTTCCAGGAGCATGTATTAGTACATTGCGCCCACCCAGATAACTTAGTTCACCTCCCCATCTCAAAATCCTTAACCTCATCACTTCTGCAAAGTCTCTTTTATCATATAAGTGACAGAACCTTCACAGGTTTTGGAGGATTGGGATGTAGACACCTTCGGAAGGCCATCTTTTTTCAGCCTACCATCTTCTGCTTAGGTATTTGATTACTTGTCTACGTGCTCCCCGCTTTGCTCTAAGTCCCATGAAAAGGGGGCTTTCTTTGTCTGATTCACTGCTGTTTTCCCAGAACCCAGCATAATTCTGGCACATAATAAGTAAACAATAAATATTTCCAGAATAAAGAAATTGATGGGTGGGAGTTTGAATAAATCTATAACCAATCTCAGTATTTTTTAAAAAAAGATTTTGTGTATTTACTTGACAGACAGAGAGCCAGCACAAATAGGGAAAACAGCAAGCAGAGGGAGAAAGAGAAAAGTCCCCCCCACTGAGCAGGGAGCCCTATGTGGGGCTTGATCCCAGGACCCTGGGATTATGAACTAAGCGGAAGGCAGACACTTAACTGACCAAGCCACCCAGGCACCCCCTAAAATATCAGTATTTTAAAATTATTTCTAGAAGAGTCTATATTCTAATTACAGGGTAAGAGTGCTAAATTTGCTCTAAACCCTACAACTACCTAGCTGTGTGACTTTGGGCAAGTTGCACTACCTCTCTGAGGCTCCATGGCCACATCTGTAAAATTGAATACAATAAAAAAGACTTACCTCAAGATATTGCGGGTATTAAATAATATTATGACTAGGAAAAGTCCTTAGAAACTGTAAAGTATTAGCAGTTATGATAATTACTGTTACATAGATTATAGATGAGCAAGACTGGGTCTGTTGGGGAAATTACATACATAAATAACTAACACAAAGCATATGCATGCGTTACTAGGGTTACTGTGTGCTGAGGGAGATTGTAGAATATTAAAGGAAAAGTTAATTCCAATTGAGGAGCTAGAGAAGATGTGGTTATGAGTGTTATGGAGTGACCCTAATAGTGGCAGGGAATGGCAGAGAATAGGAAAGTATAAAATTGTTGCCAAATTTAAATAAATCTCCGAGAGCAGCAGAGGCAGAAAAGGGAGATGCTGGAGGACCTACTTGCAATGACCATCTGGCTTGTTAAAGTTGATTAAAGGTAAAAAGAGAAATCAAGATCTATGTCTGTGGCATTAAATGACTCCTCAGATGAGTGGGTCTGCGAATTGCAGGCTTCCCTTGCTGCAATCTCCGAAATATCCAAAGACATGATTTCAATTTATAAAGAAAATTCATTTTAAAACTCCACTAAAAGCAGCTTTCATTGAGAAATGTTCAACATTGCTCAATTACTTTATTAAATCCTTTTTTAAAAAATGTGTTATAAAGAGCAGCATGGTGTTCTGCAAAAATAAAACAGGCTTTGTTTCCCATCCTAACTGGGGACTAGGGACAGGGGTGTATGCGTTGTATTCATCTTAACCCTTTTTAAAATTGTAAATGTTTTGTCATAAATTTAGAGGAAGAAAAGATAAGTAGGCTTTGGAGTAAGAGCGAACTGAATGCCAAGTGTTGTTTGTCCTGCCTCCTGGCTGTGTGATCTTGAGAAAGTTATTTACATGTCTGGGCCTCAGTTTTGTCTTCTGTAAAATGGCAGTAATCGTGACTACCTCACAGGTAGGCGTGAGAAGGTGAGAGGTAGCACAGGCAATATCCAGTTCGCATCACAGAACCTGGCTCATAGCAAGAAGCCAATAAATGTCGTTTCCTTAATGCAGAAAAGATAAGAAAAATCACTCATAGAAGCAGATCCTGGTAGAATTTCAGGTGCTTTGTTCCACAGTGAGATAAAGAAGGCATGCCCTCCTCTGGGCCTGTTTCCTCTTCTGAAAAACAGGAGACTTCGTCTAAGACTTGGGAATACCACAGATGACCTCTTTCCTCCAGCCTCAACCAGTAGACTTAGGGGCTGGATACTTTCTTGCAAAAGATTCTGAAGCCATATCCAGGTTCAATGGGGAAGATTGCTTAGCAGTGCCTGCCAGGGGCTGTCTTCTAAGAGTGATGGTGCATGAACTTGGCATTTGCTCTCTGAAGTTTCTACACTCTGAGGAACACAGGACAGCCTCTTCTAGAAGTTATACCACACACATGCTGCCACCACCTTCACCACCCCAATCACCAATACCACCACCACCTCCATCACCACCACCACCATTACCACCATCACCACCATCACCATTACCACCACCACCACCATCTCCATCTCCATCACCACCATCAACACCATCACCAATACCACCACCAACACCACCATCACCACCAC
>PISX010024053.1:0-28649 GCA_004024625.1 Mellivora capensis | reverse complement strand
TCAGAATTATTGGAATACCTGAAGGGGAAGAGAAAGAAAGAAGTCTAGAAGATATTGTCAAACACGTTCTTCATGAAAATTTTCCAAATATCGCAAATGGAAACAGCGTTCATGTACTAGAGGCAGAACGGTCCTCCCCCAAGATTTTAGATTCTCGAAACACCTCGAGACACCTGATAGTAAGAATGAGGAATTATAATTCTAGAGAAACTCTCTTGAAGGCAGCTAGGACAAAGAAGCTCCTTACGTACAGAGGAAAGCCCATCAGAATAACGTCAGACCTGTCCACAGCAACCTGGTAAGCCAGAAAGGGCTGGCAAGATATATTCAGGGCACTAAATGAGAAGAACATGCAGCCAAGAATACTCTATCCAGCAAGACTGACATTCAAAATGGATGGAGATATAAAGAGTTTCCAAGACCGCCATACCTTAAAAGAGTTTGCAAACACCAAGTCTACATTACAGGAAATATTAAGGGGAGTTCTATAAAAGAGGAAAAACCCCAAGAATATCATTGTACAGATAAATAGAGACAATCTACAGAAAGAAAGACTACAAAGGTAACACGATGTCAATAATACTTTTCATAAGTGACTTTTATCTATCAATCTTGAAGGCATTTAGATGACTGTGACCTCTCAGAGAACAAGAAAAAATCTTGCTCTGGTCTAAGGAAGAAAAAAAGTATATTGAAATACTTAGAGAAAAATCTTCCTGAAGAAATTGTTTCAGTAAAGATGGTGTCCTTTTTTTTTTTTTTAAAGATCTTATTTATTTGTCAGAGAGAGAGGGAGAGCGAGCGAGCAAGCACAGGCAGACAGAGTGGCAGGCAGAGACAGAGGGAGAAGCAGGCTCCCTGCCAAGCAAGGAGCCCTATGTGGGACTCGATTCCAGGATGCTGGGATCATGACCTGAGCCAAAAGCAGCTGCTTAACCAGCTGAGCCACCCAGGCATCCCAAGATGGTGTCCTTCTTACACATACTCTGATTAATTGGATTGTAGTGTTGAGACTTCATTTTGTGTGATAATCGAAAATTATCTATGTAACATGACCAATATTCTATTACTTTAATTTGGCATGACTATTGCTTTTATCTGATAAATTAGATAGGCACTATGTATTAGAAAATGGAACCAATAAATTAACTTTTTAAAGTAGTAACTACGGGAAAATAATGACTGCTGTAACCTTAAACTTATAACATCCCTTCTTTGATATCTTGTCCAGCAAATTGAGTTTACTTGAGAATGTTGAAATACACTTCAATGGAAGTACCATTTCCATTAGTAGAATATGCTATGAAAAACAAAAAGATTTAATGAGTCTAAGTATATTGTTGCTATTATATAATCTATCAATATGTGTATAAATAAATTATTGTATGTAAGTAAACCGGACCATGATTTAACCACATATGGGGAAGACATATTTATTCAACTTATGTCTTTGGGTTCCCCAGTGTATTTTTTTTAAAGATTTTATTTATTTATTTGACAGAGAGAGATCACAAGTAGACAGAGAGGCAGGCAGAGAGAGAGAGGGGGAAGCAGGCTCCCTGCTGAGCAGAGCGCCTAATGTGGGACTGGATCCCAGGACCCTAAGATCATGACCTGAGCCGAAGGCAGTGGCTTAACCCGCTGAGCCACCCAGGCACCCTCCCCAGTGTATTTAATTCCCTGCCTGTCCCCCAATTTAGTTCATGTCCCCAACATGTACCCCATTTTTCAATTCCTCCACTTACTCCTAGATAAGCACCCATAGAATTTTGTTTACACAAAAATGTTTGTGTAACATTTCTATGTGTAGACTCTGAGGTAACAATGTGATTAGCATCTAAGTACTTGAGTCATAGAAATCCTATCCATCCTTCCCAATCCAGCCTAATGGACCTTCCCTTCATTTTCACTCAACCATAATCAACTACAGTGGTCTGCCCCTTTTCTGAACTTCTAAAGTTTACTACACTTTAAGAAACATAAATGAATACCACTGAGTCTGAACTAGAAACTATGGAGGAAAGCCTGGGTGGCTCAGTTGGTTAAGCAGCTGCCTTCGGCTCAGGTCACGATCCCAGTATCCTGGGATCGAGTCCCACATCGGGCTCCTTGGTCGGCAGGGAGCCTGCTTCTCCCTCTGCCTCTGCCTGCCACTCTGCTTGTGCTCGCTCGCTCTCTCTCTCTCCCTCTCTCTCTGACAAATAAATAAATTAAAAAAAAAAAAGAAACTATGGAGGAATGATGATATATAGAGACGCCTGTTCCACGAAGCTTCTATTCCAGCGGGTAAGATAGATAATAAACAAGAAGTTGATTGCAATAAAATTTAACCATACATTGGATACAATATTATATATAAATTGCAGTTATTTGGGTGGGATTATTGGTACATCATTCCTTAGAATGAATTACTTTAATAAACTAAGCAGATGTTTTTATTTTTAACACTATAGAGAGAACAGTCTCACGGAGAACATAACGTTATTGGCTGGACTTGAGAATGAAAGAACAGCATTCCCAGAGTTTAAAGAGCACTAGCTAGAGACAACTTCTACAGAAAGGGTCTTTAGAGAGCCATAGGCAAGTTTGTAGAGCCAGAGAGAAGTGTTTGAGCCTTTTGGAATGGTGAGAGTTGAAGGAAGCCAACCGATTGCAGACTTATCTAAGACATGGTTTGAAAAATTTGCCACTTCTCTTTGACTACATATAGTTTACTGTAAAATCTCTTATAAATGAAACACACTTTAAAAAGAAGATACATAATATTTATTTTTATGTATAAAAACATCCTGATAATAGAGTCAGTTTTATATTTATTGTGATTGAATTTTAAAAATTTTGTTCAAGGTGATATTTAAGCAGAGCGATTTTTAAATAATTATGAGTGACTAATCTGTAGAACTGTAATCCACAATTTTCTAAACCTTTAAGACTTTCAAATTCAAGCATCTAACTTTTAAGACAGAGAAAATAGGAAAAATGATTTTGATTATTTAATTTCTATATTTACTCATTAGTTCATCCATTTGATTCACACTGACAATGATGAGTAGCTAGATGTGTCCACTGGAAACCCTAAGACACCTATGAAAGACCCCATAATTTTTTCAGTGAACCTGATAGTTTCATAATTGCTAAGCCAAGTTTCCTGGATATTTTAAAAATTCCATCTGAAAATTCCATAGAAAAGATAAAATCTCTATAAGGGACTGAGGCCTAAATTTTGTTTTTAGAATTTTGAATTGTAAAATGCAAAGAAATGATTCCATGAGAATAGGCCCTTCAAGCATTTTAGATATAGAATAATTCATGCATGGAATAGCTAGGTGAGAAGAGTTTACAGAAATATTATAAAATTTTAATGCAAGAATATAATACACACAAAAATGTGATGACTCATTATCAGATTATGTCAAAAATTTTCCTACTAAAACTTTGCCTATACCAGAAGATATTTCTTAATATGTTTTTCTAGAGTTGACATGATAAATTGAAGTGATTCAAATGGTATATTAAAATTGATGATTATTGTTGATTTAAATTAGTAAAGCATAGACTTTATATTTCCTCTCATACCTTTTCTTGATTTGTCAGTAAAATTATCAATGAGGTTTGTTAGTAGAATTCATATGTTTTAGGAATTTCTTTCTTGCACTTGTGTTTGTAATTTGAGTATTCTGAGTTTCAGTTACTAATAGGAATATGGCTGCTCAAGTCATAATTCACTTAATACTTTTTCAAAACAAATACTCAAAGGCTAACAGTGTAAGGTTGTTTAGAAGAAATGACTTAAATTTGCCAGAAAATAGTCAATTTTTATTTATTTTTTTAATCTATTTTTTTTTTATGGAACAGGATTTTTTTTTCATATTTTAAAATTTCTTTTCAGCGTAACAGTATTCATTGTTTTTGCACCACACCCAGTGCTCCATACAATACGTGCCCTTCAAAACCCTCAGGTTGTTTTTCAGAGTCCATAGTCTCTCATAGTTCACCTCCCCTTCCAATTTCCCTCAACTTCCTTTTCCTCTCCATCTCTGCATGTCCTCCATGTTATTTGTTATGCTCCACAAATAAGTGAAACCATATCATAATTGACTCTCTCTGCTTGACTTATTTCATTCAGCATAGTCAATTTTTAAATAATTTATAATCAAAAATTAATCTAAGCTGACCATATGGGCGCCTGGGTGGCTCAGTGGGTTAAGCCTCTGCCTTTGGCTCAGGTCATGATCCCAGGGTGCTGGGATTGAGTCCCGCATCAGGCTCTCTGCTCAGTGGGGAGCCTGCTTCCTCCTCTCTCTCTGCCTGCCTCTCTGCCTACTTGTGATCTCTATCTGATAAATAAATAAATAAAATCTTAAAAAAAAACTGAACATATGCTTAAGCAGAATACTGAAGTATAGAAAGCATAGAAGTATAGAAATACTGAAGTATGAGCGGTTTAAATATACAGATTTTTTTTTTCTCTTTTTAAAATAGAAGTCTGGAGTTGGAAAGTCCAGGGCCCAGGAAGGAGTTTAGGAATGCTCTTAGGTATGATACCATGTTCTGTCTTCATTTTCTGCTATGTTCCCCCTCATGCTCATAATTTGTTTTTTCTATTATGGATGCCATGCATCCACATTCAAATTATGGTCATGATAAAAGGGATAAAAGAATCAATAGCTTATGCTTTACCTGTTTGTCTCCTTTTTATAAAGAAAGTGACATATTCCCAGAAGTCTCACATAGCAATTTCCAATCTTGTCTCCTTAGTAGGACCTATGTCACACGTGCTTGCCCTATATGGAACATGCTTAAAGAAGAACAGATTGTGGGAAAAGGTTAGGCCAGTGAGTTAATGATGTCTGGATCTTCCTAAACTATTTATATTATCTTAGAAGTTTCTGTCACAAACCCAGCACAATTCAAATGGAGAAATATTGGCATTTTGAAAGGAAAATTTTGGTAATGCAAAACTTACCATCCCCTGCTAGTTGTTTAGCATCTCTCAACCTATCCATTGTATTCTGGTAGAACTTTTCAGTCATTATGACAACAAAAATGCCTTCATGTATTTTCAAACATTCCTTAAGGTGGTAGCATCCATATTGATAACTTTGTAATGGGACTGACAACATTGGTCAATTCTATGAATACATACAGCTTAAAAGGACATCTTATTTTAGAAGTGATCATAAAATAACAACTTTTTGTATACATGAAATAATTATTAAATTTTGTAAAATCGTCTAGGATTATTTAATATCTGCATTTAGAAAGGAAAAATAATAATGAATTACATAATAGAAGTAATTAGCAGGATAAATCTAGCAAGTCTTAAGTTCTTATAAAGTTGGTCACTAAATCTCATTGTAGTACATAAAACATATAGAATAAGCTGAAACATAAGCAAAGTTTTAATTAAAATTTTGAACTAGGTCATGATCATCTTAAACAAACTTCTGTCTTTTTATGTTATTCTTTTCTTCCCCATAATTAATCACTGCTTTCATCTTGCCCCTAATTTATCCAATACCTGAGTCCTAATACTGGGACTTAGTTCTTTCTAAATCCCACCTTTTTCTTTTGTCATGTTTTCACCCATCCTCACTTCCCTTCAACCATCATCACCTTTCACCAACATTTTCTGGGAAAAGTCCTCTCAGAAATGGAACAATGGAAATTATTCTTTCTTAGATCATAGTAGATACTAATGTTCTGCAAATGAGTCAGTCAATATGGGACCTCTCACTAGGCTACTAGCATTTTACCAGGGCAGTGTGCATATGCAAAGAAACAAAATTCTAGTTGGGCAATTTTAGCCATTAGAAGCAAGTACAGCATGTGTATAAAATTACCTCACTACCCTGAACTTTAAGGAGACCCAAAGAAAGAAAATACTATTAGTCATTTGAGAATTGCTCATTATTTACCACAATGCTTGTTATTTACCACAACAGAGGCACTTTCTCCCATCTCCATGCATCTCAAAGACACTTTAGTCTAACACTATTTTGCTGTGGCAGTGACTGAATGAGAGTCCTTCTCTGAACTTCAGATCCTCCTATGAATTATTTCCCATCTTAACCCAACTCCTTAGCTCCCATGCTGTCAAGCAGTCATGTCTGTTCTCTTTCTTTTCCATGTTACCTGATATACGGCCCTCAGCCTCAAATCACTAAAATGCTCTCCAGAATTCTATTTACTCTTTAGATTTTCTTCTCAGAGGACATACTGTTTCCCTTTTTATCTGGAAAAAAATTCCCAAAATGCCAATGACTTGGTATTTGAATGTCTGCAGCACTGTCTTGGTTCTGACAATCTACTCTAGCAATTTTATTTTTCCATCTGTTTCTCAGCTGGTTCAGTTAGAGATGTCTGTGACCCAATTCCAAGTTATATTAATGGGGCCATGTAGTATTTCAACTAAGGGTAAGAAACCTCTCTGCATATGTTTTCTGAAGAGATTAAGTTGTCATATTTTTCATTTTTAATATGATTCACTATTAAATATTTATGGTAGCATTTGCTTTCCTGTTTAAAGTTGATGTTTTAAGAATAATTTTACATGAAGCTCTTGACCATTTCTTATCTCTTATATGACCCTATATAATTTCCTATTTTTATGCTCTATGCTGAATGAATTTACACAATCTACACATTTGGATAAAAAAACAGGGGGAAGCAAAAGGTAATAAAAGTTTTGATAGTTTTTACTCAGGGGTGTGTGTGTGTGTTTAATTCTATCCTTTGTGTTTTTTTTTTTTTTTTTTCTGTGTGTACATATTCCTGCTACAGTAGGACTATATATTGCATAGGCCAGGAATATAAAATTAAGATAACATATTATCCATGGCAGTCTTGATTCCTGACAGAACTGATAGTAATAATTTGGACCTGGATATCACTGAGAATTGGGTAGAAACTGGCCATATTTCAAGAGAAAAAAAGATTACTCCATAGGGAGAAGACCTGGAAGTACATTTTATCCGCTATTCCCTAGACTTGACACATGCCTCCCTTCACCCTTGCATTCAGGAGACAACACTTATGAGATAGTATGAGATAGTACACTGTAGATCTCTGTAGACCTTTAGTAAAAACTGAGATAATGAAATTTAAAAAAAAAAGACTTGAAGAACAATAACAATAACAAAAAATCAAAATGAATATAAAAATGTCACATCATGGATGGAAAAATGCATGGAAAAATTTTAAAAAGCAGATTGGTTTCACATCCACTTTGCACTTGTACTGTCAATAGAGCCACATATATTTTAATGGATAGTTTTGGACATAGTGCCCTCTCTATATTTTATGGGAATTAAATTCTATTTAATTTGATGATAGCTATGGTATTATATTAGTCTTGGCACATTAAGTAAGTTTTCTGAGCTAAGGAGAACTAAAGAAAATTGGTAGTTTAAATTCAATTAAGAGAGAAGTACCAAGGGATTAAGCAATTGTGCTCATGGCACAGTTTCTAAAGCTTAATTGACCTTCTTAAGCTACTTGTAGTATGATAGGTTGCATGACACACAATAGTAATAAAAGATGGATAGGCAATTTTAAATAAGTTTTTAAGATAATAAATAAAATTAAGTGTAATTGTCAAGAAAATTTATTTCCTGCTTATGTCTATGTATAAATTTCAGTAGGTATTACATATATGTATACATATGTATACATACATAGCCCGATCATCCTGTATACATACATATGTATACATATGTAATACCTACTGAAATTTACTTGATGACTTCAACCTAGGCTTTTAAGTATATTTAAGCCAAAAACAGTTTAAACATTACATATTGCTATGCATTTAAATACGTTTTCTTTATTGTGATGGAAGGTTTTTTGTTTTGTTTTGTTTAGATTTTATTTCATGTGTAGTGTGTTAGGTCCATTATTAAACGAGACAAGACTGAGACACAGTGAGAGTTATTTAAAGCTTTATTTTATGATAAGTACTAGAAGCCAGACTGATTGGCCAGGGGAACCCGACTGAGACAAGGTGAAAGTTATGCAAAGCTCTATTCTATGCCAAGCATTAGAAGTCAAACTGACCAGCCAGGGCCGCCTCCAAAGAGAGCAGCCACTGCCAGCTTACAGGCTCAAAAATCGACTGACTGACTGGTCAGGGCCACCTCTGAAGAGGGCGACCCCTCCCCATCTTACAGAATACCTTTTATAGAGCAAAAGTTTGGCCACACGTAGGTGACCAATGAGATTGTAGTCATGTTAGGCCACACGCAGGTGGCCGATTGAATTACAATTTACCCTATAGTAGCTGTTCGACCTAACCTATTACCCTGGTCAGAATTGGTGCTCAAGGTTGGCGCCCAAACAGCGGGGTTTACATTCTTTGGTGGCTAGGGAAGAAGTATGTGTGTTCCTTACTGATTGGATGCCTCCACCGGGCCCGATCATCCTTGTATTCTGGGCTCTGTTATCAAGAACTGGCTGACCTGGCCTTGTATTCTGGGCTCTGTTATTAGGAACTAGCTGACCATATTTTACTGGTTTCCTAGACTTGCTGCTAAGTAAGTTTCTCTGGGGGGAGGGGAGCAGGGTCAGTTTAAGCTTTACTGCACATACAACAAAATGGCTTTAACCAAGACAGAGTCGCTCTGGCTAAATAGGTCCTTACATTCCCCCCTTTTCTTTGGAGATTAGTCAAATCTTTGACTTTTCAGCCAGTCTTTTGTTCCCTTATTATTTTCCCTTGAACAATTTTGACCCTTAAATCTTTAAGGTAGTTGAAGGTGGAAGGTTTCATCTTCTGTTATTTCTTCCTGCTGAATAAGGGCATAGAGTTGTCCCTACCTATTTGGGTCATTGATCAGTTGAGGAGTGTGTAGGGGAGTTACAAAAGATGGAGGCAGCTGAATCCAGCACTGATAGTGAAGAAGTGTCTTTGTGCGTGGTAAGGATCAACTGTCGTTGAAGTCATTGCAGTAACGGAGTCTCAGCACCAAGTAGAGAAACATTAAACAAAGCAACATATTAAAATTAATAAGGCTATAAGAATGAGAAGCCCGAAAAGGAGATTTATCCATCCATCGCCAGTCTCCAGAATTAACTTTTGTCAAGGTCTCTTTAAGAGTCTGGTTTATTATTTTTTACTTATCTGGAGTTTTGGGGCTGGTAGGCACAGTGTAGTTTTCAATTAGTGCCCATGGCCTTGGCCAATGTCTGTGAGACTGAACTCACAAATGCAGGGCCGTTGTCTGACCCGATCATGAGAGGAAACCCAAACCTAGGAATTATTTTTTAGTAGTTTTTGGCTACTACTCCTGTCTTTTTATGTTTGGAGGAAAAAGTCTCTACCCAGCCTGAAAAGGTATCCATAAAATCTAAGATATACTTGTGTTCATATTTTCCCGGTTTCATCTCTGTAAAAATCTATTTCCCAATAAATTCCTGGTTCCTTACCTCTTTTTCTTTTCCCTCTTTCCATTTTAGTTCCTCCCCCATGTGCTGCCTGACATTGAGCACATTTATCCACCACATCCTGAGCCATACGCTCTAATTTAGAAACCTGGAACTGTTTGCCCATAAGCTCTTTAAGTTTGCGTGTCCCCAAATGAGTGCCCTGATCTATTTGGCTTACTAATTTCTTCTAGTCTTTGAGGAAGAATTAACTTTCCTGTTCTAGTCTTAGCCCAATCCCCTTTATAATCTAATTTAGTCCATTTCTGTAAATATCCCTGCATCGTTGACCAGGAGGGCTGTGGCAGCAATTATGTGGAGGCAAGGGGGATCCCAGCAGCTACTGGATCTAGTTTCTTGCTAAGATAGGCTATTGGCCTCTGCCAAGGCCCCAGAGTCTGAGTCAAAACTCCTTTAGTCATCCCTGCCTTTTCATCCACATACAAGTGGAAGGGTTTGGTAACGTCTGGGATGGCCAATGCTGGGGCACTCAGTAAGGCTGTTTGTAATTCCTGAAATGCTTTTTCTGCCTCAGTTGTCCACTCTACCATAGTGAGTCCTCCCTTAGCTAGTTTGTAGAGAGGTCAGGTAATCTCTGCAAACCGCGGTATCCACAGTCTACAGTAGTCCACCGTTCCAAGAAATTCCCTCATGGAGATCAAAGCCTAAATAAGTGGCATGGCTCTGACAAAGCTGTGCTTTCTTTGCTGACACCCAATGCCCTTTTTCCTGCAGAGTCTGTAAGAGAGCTCTCGTCCCCCAAAAGCATGACTCATAGTCCTCAGTGGCTATTTCCATTATTCCCATTAACTCAGTCAGATTCTTCCTTTAAATCCTTCAATTTTTTTGAAGTTTCCTCCTTATATTTGGGGCTGACTGACTGAAAAAGTAAGATCATTTACATGAGTTATCATGCAACTTTTCTGAAGTTTACCTCAAGTTGCCTAGCTTAGGTAAACAAACATTTAAAGACAACCAAATCTAGAATTTAACATCCATAAAGTCGTGTTATTAAAACATATTTTTTCTCTCTAAAATAACTCTTATTTCCAGAGATAGCCAAATCAGGACTAATTTATTTGAAAAACAAGTCCAGTTTTAACAAACTCGGCCTAATTGTTTACATAAGCTCAGCAAGAACAGTAAGTGATCATATAGATCTTTTAGAATCTGCTTTGCTGGAATTTCTTATAAGGAATCTCTAGGTTGAACTTTTAGTAGCCTCTCTGGGCCAGAAGCCAAGCCATATACTTGCCATCAGACATGCCTGCAATACCTGTCGATTTGGGAGAATTCCTCTTCCTGAGGTACCCAAAGTATCCTGAGGCTCCCACCTGCCAGGGAGTGACATTCTTTACTCACCTGGTCAGGCTGCTGGGAACTCTGTAGTAAGGTATCAGGCCAACATTCCAAAGGGGCTTTATGGCTCCAGGTTTTATAGTCAACCTTAGTTCCTTCAAGCTGTCTGGTTATATCTGAGCCTTTTTCAAATATGACATTCCAGTCAAAGTCTTGGTAAAATAACCAGTGTTTCCAATAGTGTTCTGTTATAAGGATAACAGATTCTTATTGAACTTATGCAAATGACTGATTGTCAGGGAAGAAAGAATACTCGCTGGGACCTTTTGAGTTTTAGAGGGTTCAGATAGAGAGAAAAGTTGAATGTTTTGATTTGTTTACAAATGAATACTTTTCCATTTCTCTGAGTTACAGATAACTTAAGAAAAAAAGTGTCCTTAGTCTGAAAGAGAAAACATTAGCGAACCAGTAATGTTTAAAATGAGATAAAACATTAAGAGACATAACATTATAATCTTTCAGTTTGTTTAGTTCCATGTTACTAATTCTGGTTTAGTTTGAATGCAGCTTTTACTCCTGGGAATTCTTACCCATTTCAGTTCCAGGATTTTTAACTTATTAAATACCTGTATTTGTCCTGAAAGTTCTTTATATGAATCTCCTTTAAGAGAAAACTTATTTTATAAGAGAATAAAACAAAACATAGAAACTGGGTTTTCTCTGGGCAGGCAAAGAGAAAACTATTTATATTTTCTTTTTAACAGCAGATTAATTAATCTAGAAAAACTTGGTACTTGAGTGGATCATCAATATAGATTTGCCATGACACAGGGCTTTAGTCTTTCTTTCTTAAATATTATGCCTCATTTGAACAGAAACATTTTACAGGAAAAGATTCATTAGTCTTTTTTTTTCCTCTTGTGAATAAATCCACCAAAACTGATCTAATATGGTCAAATTTTCAACATATTTCATTGTTTCTTTTTAAACCCATAAACCAAGGCAAATAAAAGTCACTTTCCCCAAGTCTTCTATGACTTAGTTTATACCCTCAAGTTTATCTCCTTTCATGTTCTGGTTCAACCAGATATTTTCATTTTAAGACAAAACTACTCACTTTCTTAGGCCCTCTTTTTTGTGTGCACAGTTAATCTTAGTCCGTCCTGACCATACCTAAAATTTCTTTTCTGAAGATTTCCCTTCACAAACCTTTTACAACTTGCTTTTGCATTCAGGTTTTGTCCCAAGCCATTTCCTTCCAAACAACCATCTCATTTGGGACAAAATTACCTTCTCTTACCTTTAACAAAATGCATTCTCATTCCTTAAATCTTTCTTACATATCTCCTACTTTCCTACTTACAGGGTTGCTTTCTTTATTTCCATCAGCCTTAGTTGCAGTTAGCAGAATTTTGTACTCTTAGAAACATCTTAATCTCTAGTGAAGACAAAATATAAACCAATTGTGAACGGTTACAACAGAATTCTTTAGAAGGCAAATCATGAATCAGTTAAGCACAAAACATATTTACCAACAGATTTAAATATTTTTAGTTTTTTTTTGTAATAGGAAGTCAAAAACACAAACCTATATCAAGTACTTAATGCTTTAGTATTTTATCCCATTTGGTTAAGACATAGATGTTTATAATTTAATTCCATTTGTCATTCAACCAAAACTTTAAAGTTCCAGGTTACCAAAGACTTTGAAAGCTACTTTAACAATTACCCATTAAAGCTTTGAGACAATTAACCATCAGTCCAGTCATTTTTTGCTAACAGATTTAACAAATAAGGTGAGTTTATTCGACCTTCAGTAAAGTTTGAAAGAATAAAAGTTTCATATTTACCACTGTAACTTTAAAGACATGTCTATCTTAATTAAATCAACAAACTTAACTTAGTTCAAATACAGATTTACGTTCCATCTGGGCCCACTCCATTTGGAATGTTTACCTCAGACATGGGTGGGAAGATCTGGAGTGGGAGGTTTTAGGTCCAGGGGGTGCTCTTCTTGTTTCCCAACAGTGAAGAGAGAAGGAGCCATGGTGCAGGAAGCACTGAGGATGGTCTAGAGGCCAGTTATGCAGGCTGCACCCAAGTTGGTGCAGAAACAGAAGAAGGGGGAGACAGAAGAACAAAGTGTTGCCAGAAGGCAGAGAAAAGATTCCCAGTTTTAGAGCTCATCAGCCCCAACTGAGGAGTAGATGCCATGCTTTCCCATCAGCAAGGGGGAAGGGGTTAGGCAGTCCATATCGGGCCAGAGAAGACAGGGAAGTTCCCCAAAACAAAGGGAGTTTCAGCAGCTGCTTGGGAATATTCCTTATGGTCTCTGTCTCGAGTTAGCCTGTTGGCTCCAGTTATAGCCAGCCATTAACACCAGAAATGAGTAAGGGAGAAGCCCCACATCTACTAGGAGGAATGGAGAGATGAAAGTCAGAGTCCCCTTACTCTCCACTTGCCCCATTTCTTCAAACACAATAAACAAAACAACAGACAACAAAAAGACAAGACAAAGACAAACGCAGACCCAGCAGCCCTCCCGGGGTCATCCAACATTAAAGGATGGCCATTCAGACATGCAGAAAGTCCAAAACTTTCCCTTTCGTACGTCCATGCTCAGGTTATGAGTTCTTTTCCTAACATCTGAGAAGTGGTCAATCATCAGAGATAGAGGGGTCTTCTGTGTCTGTCCCATCACGTCCTCAGTCCACAACAAGATAAATACACTTACAATAATTAACAAGAACATACTCACAAAGACAAATGATCTGGTGCGGCCGCGAAGACAGAACTGAAAGGGAGTTAAGGGAGAATCCGACTGCAACAGCAGCCAACTCTCCTCACAGATGAGGACCTTGTCCTCCAGGTGGGGGTAAGGGATGCCTCTTCCAAAAATCCCCATACACTTAACAACCAGCACAACAGACAAAATTCCCATACATTTAACAAACAGCACAACTGACAACAAAAACAAGGCACCTGACCGCCTAGGGGGACTCTAACCCCCTGAAACGATGGGGGACTCTAAACCCCTGTGACCGCCTAGGGGTCTCTAACCCCCTAGCGATCTACTAGTGGAGGGATGGAATGTCCCCGCATCTACTCCAGCCCTGGGAAGCAATACTGCATCCAGTTTCTCCCAGGTGGGCTATACCCCTGGAGCTCCGCAACCAGACAGACAGACAGATAGACAGAATCTTACCTCCGGAGGCTTTTCCCAGAAATTCTGATGTTGGCTCAGTTCTCATCGTTTAATCCCAGGAGAGCCCTCAATGTTAGGCCGTTATTAAATGAGACGAGACTGAGACACAGTGAAAGTTATTTAAAGCTTTATTTTATGATAGGTACTAGAAGCCAGACTGATTGGCCAGGGGAACCAGACTGAGACAAGGTGAAAGTTATGCAAAGCTCTATTCTATGCCAAGCATTAGAAGTCAGACTGACCAGCCAGGGCCGCCTCCAAAGAGAGCAGCCACCTCCAGCTTACAGGCTCAAAAATCGACTGACTGACTGGTCAGGGCCACCTCTGAAGAGGGCGACCCCTCCCCATCTTACAGAATACCTTTTATAGAGCAAAAGTTTGGCCACACGTAGGTGACCAATGAGATTGTAGTCATGTTAGGCCACACGCAGGTGGCCCTTTGAGTTACAATTTACCCTATAGTAGCTGTTCGACCTAACCTATTACTCTGGTCAGAACTGGTGCTCAAGGTTGACGCCCAAACAGCGGGGTTTACATTCTTTGGTGGCTAGGGAAGAAGTATGTGTGTTCCTTACTGATTGGATGCCTCCACTGGGCCCGACTCGTCCTTGTATTCTGGGCTCTGTTATCAAGAACTGGCCGACCTGGCCTTGTATTCTGGGCTCTGTTATTAGGAACTAGCTGACCATATTTTACTGGTTTCCCAGACTTGCTGCTAAGTAAGTTTCTCTGGGGGGAGGGGAGCAGGGTCAGTTTAAGTTTTATTGCACAAACAACAAAATGGCTTTAACCAAGATGGAGTCGCTCTGGCTAAATAGGTCCTTACAAGTGTAGTGTTACTTTCAGGGGTAGAATTTAGTGATTCATCAGTTGCATGTAACACCCAGTGCTCATTACATCAAGTGCTCTCCTTCATGCCCATCCCCCACTTACCCCATCCCCCCACTCATCCTTCCTCCAGCAACCTTCAGTTTGTTCCCTATAGTTAAGAAGAATCTCTTATGGTTTGCCTCCTTCTCTCTCTCTCTCTCTTCTCTCTCTCTCTCTCTTTTTTTTTTTTCTAAATCTTATTTATTTGACAGAGAGAGATACAGCAAGAGAGGGAACACAAGCAAGGAGAGTGTGAGAGGTAAAAGCAGGCTTCCCTCTGAGCAGGGAGCCCAATGCAGGACTGGGTCCCAGGACACTGGGATCATGACCTGAGCCAAAGGCAGACACTTAAGGGCTGAGCCACCCAGGAGCCCCTCCCTCTCTGTTTTTACCTTTTTTTTTTTCCTTCCCTTCCCCTATGTTCAGGTGCTTTGTATTAATAGCAGAATGCCTAACACATAATAAGCTCTCAGTGAATATTTATTGATTTCTAAATAAATGGTGAAGATAAATCAATGAACTTGTCAATGCTACACAATGGTGTTATCTGTGTAAAGAAATTGATTAATAACTTTAGTAATGAGCATATTAAAAAGAAACCTCCTTACCCCCACGGAGCTTATTTAAGAGTGAAAACATAGGAAATGAAGTAAGAAGGAAAATATTATTTTTTTCAAAGCAAGGTTTCTCAACCTTTGTATTTTTGACATTTTGTGGCAGAGATTATTTATATATATATATACACATATTTTTTTTTTTGCTTTGGCATGAAATATTATGCATTATTTAGCAGCATCACCACTTCTACCCATTAGGTACTAATATCATACCCAACCCCTCCCAAGTTGTGACAATTAAAAATATCTCCATGTATTGCTAAATATCCTCTGGTAGGCAAAGTTACCATAGTTAAGAAACACTTTCCAAAAAAAAAAAAAATATATAGAAGAGAAAAGCCAGGAGTACCTGAAGTAAAGGTAAGTCCAGCTTGAATAATGTTTAAATCAATAAATCCTGACATGGAACAAGACTCATTTGAATAAATTATGATAATGGAAAATAAAGATAAGAAGTTGAGACCTTATTAGGAAGATTTCAATCTTACATGTTTCTAAGTCTCAAATATAACTAAAAGGTCTCATTTTTTCCTCAAGTTTCATTTAAATTCCAGCTAGTTAACATACAGTGCAATAATAATTTCAGGTACAGAATTTAGTGATTCATCACTTACATATAATACCCAGTGCTCATCACAACAAGTGTAGTCCTTACTACCCATCTCCTATTTAATCCATCCCCCTGCCCACATCTTGTGCAGTAAACAGCAGCTTGTTGTCTACTGTTGAGAGTCTGTTTCTTGGTTTGTCTTTCTCCCCTATTTCACCATGTTCATTTGTTTTGTTCTTAATTCCACATGAGTGAAATTATGTGGTATTTGTCTTTCTCTGACTGACTTATTAGCATAATACTCTAGCTTCATCCACATCATTGCAAATGGCATGATTTCATTCTTTTTGATAGCTGAGTAATATCCCTGTGTGTGTGTGTGTGTGTGTGTGTGTGCAAGCGCATGCGTGTGTGCATACTATATCTTCTTTATCCATTCATCAGTCAATGGACATTTGGCCTTTTTCCATAATTTGGCCATTGTTGATAATGCTGCTATAAACACCAGGGTATGTATCCCTAAACTAGTCTTTTTATATTCTTTAGGTAAATACAAAATGGATCATAGGTAGTTCTATTTTTAACTGTTTGAGGAATCTCCACACTGTTCTCCAGAGTGGCTGCACCAGTTTGCATTCCCACCAACAGTGTAAGAGGATTCCCCTTTCTCCATATGATTTTTTTTCATAGTTTAATAATCACCCAAGTTACTAATGATTCTTTAAATAATTATCTCAGAGAATCACTTCCCTACATTAAGATTAGTAAACTGAGATTCACAAAATGTGGGGGCCTTTCTCCTGGACCCACAGTCTTTATTATATCTCCCTATTACATGCTTCCTTGTTACCTTCTGGTTCTCATAAGACTTTCACCTTTGTTCATTTTCCTTGTTCTCTGCTACTTTTAAAATCCAAGGGAGGGTGTTGCAAGTATTTTATTCACCATTGCATTTCCTATAAATGTTTAATAAATGAGTGAATAAATGAATGACAGATGAATAAAATGAAAAATTAATTGACTTGTGGGGCAGCTAACTGTTGACTGAATACTTAGCTCACCTGGTTTTATTTCCTAACTCAACAATTTATTTAAAATTGTGGACAAGGGGTGCCTGGGTGGCTCAGTGGGTTAAAGCCTCTGTCTTCAGCTCACGTCATGATCTCAGAGTCCTGGGATCGAGTCCCACATCTGGCTCTCTGCTCAGTGGGGAGCCTACTTCCCCCTCTCTCTCTGCCTGCCTCTCTGCCTACTTGTGATCTCTCTCTTTCTGTCAAATAAATAATAAATAAAATCTTTTAAAAAATAAAAATAAATAAAAAAATAAAATTATGGACAAGTCATCACCTTTCTAGCTTCACCTTTTCTTAATTTTGCCCTGTGTTTTCCACTAAACCTCATGACAAACTAAATTGTGCTACATCCACATACCAATTTAATATAGGTATCTATTTTTAGGTTAAAAAATCAAGAAGAGGGCGCCTGGGTGGCTCAGTGGGTTAAGCCGTTGCCTTTGGCTCAGGTCATGATCCCAGGGTCCTGGGATCGAGTCCCACATCGGGCTCTCTGCTCAGCAGGGAGCCTGCTTCCTCCTCTCTCTCTGCCTGCCTCTCTGTCTACTTGTGATCTCTCTCTGTCAAATAAATAAATAAAATCTTCAAAAAAATCAAGAAGAATGGCATATGTTTATTTTATAATTGCAAGTATTCAAAATTGCCTTTAGAATGGTTGCTACTAAGTCCTGTTTTAGTTAAAATAAAGGAATTTTGAACTGTTAAAATTCAGTTTATGTACTTAAAGAAACATATCTGTTGCAGGAAAATAATTGAGTAGCAACAAAAATATAATAATGTCAATGTCAGAATACCTAGTTGTTTCTCTCTATTTGTCTGAAATTATTAGCTGAGAGAAATCTCTTGTCTTATTTACCACCTATGCAGAGTGAATGGATAAATATGTTCATTAAACTGATTTTAAAGATAAATCCTCAGTTGCTACCAAAACCTCATAAATGCTTAACTGTAGTCAAAGTAAAGTTGTAAAATTATGGCTCAATATAAATTAATACCAGACAGAGCTTCAGGAAAAAAAAATCAGTGTATTTTATGTCTAAAAAAAGAAAAAAAAAGTGTGTGTATACATACCTTTATCTCTGGAGAAAAGAAAATAAAGTGGTTTCTGTTCATCAAAACCTGCAACATACATGTTAACTGGATCACCATACTGAACCCCCACTGGAGTGAATAGAGGTGGGCTCAATCATGTTTCTCACTTTAGATATGAGACTGATGAGACAGAGAAATTACAAAATGACCTAAATTTGTACAATTAGCAATAATCACATTTAACATACAACTGATTAACAATTCATAACATAATCAATTCCTTAATTGAGAAATCAGGGTTTATTTGGGGGGTTAATAAGAAGTGTAAATTTTTATTTACATAAATAAAATGGTGGCTGGGTTAAAGCCTCTGGGTGGCTCAGTTGGGTTAAAGCCTCTGCCTTTGGCTCAGGTCATGATCCCAGGGTCCTGGGATGGAGCCTCACATTGGGCTCTCTGCTCAGCGGTGAGCCTGTTCCTCCCCCACCCCCAGCCACCTGCCTCTCTGCCTGCTTGTGATCTCTGTCTGTCAAATAAATAAATAAAATCTTAAAAAAAAGAACTGTAAGTTTTATATGGATAGTAATTTAAAGACCTACTGTCCAAAATATTACTGTATTAAAAAATCAAATTATAACATGATGTCTAGTTAAAAGACATAATAGCTGGTAATGAGGTTTGCTTTCATAATATTAGATTATAAGTAATTCAATGAAAATTAGTGCAGGGTAAATTATACTATTACTGTAGACTTCAATACATTTACAAATTTTATTATAATCATAAGAACATATAACATTTGAAATTTAGGTCTATAAATGATTATTTATATATATATATACTGTCCAGTTTTTCTTCACAAGTCACTTTATTTTATTTTTTCTCAACAAATTTTCACAAAAGTTTCCTTCATATGGTATTGAAAATATTATTGATCAAAAAAGTAAGAAAAATAGGTAAATAAAGGCAAGCTGAGATGCAAATAATTGGAAGTACTTTGTCAATGTCTAAATAATAAAAAACTAATCATAGAACCATTAATTTTCTTTTCAGACTTGACAAGGACATGTATCTTCAAACTGTATTATTCTCTGTGTCATCAAGATCCTTGGTAATACACCTTTTTAAAAAAGTAAATACACATTTAATTTTATATATATATATATATATATATATATTATCAAGATAATAATCTACCTTATTTTGTAGGTTTGTGAATTTCTTTTAAACGTATGATGGAAGTGAATGTGTAAAACCCACATTCTGTTGAAATATATCACATAACTGCTGATCAATGTCAGAGAAAATCTACTGTTTATAAATATATTTCTAATCTTATTTGAAAATGTCAGAGGCAAATACATGCCAGATTTGAATTTTTAACACTAATCTTGAGTTTAATGAAATTGGCACTCTAAAAATCCAGTTAACTTACTAAAATAAATATTGGATCAGGAAGGCAATAATAAATTTGAATGCAAATACACAGTGTGGGATACAAATATAAATTCCAAAATATGCATGACTTTTTTTTTTTTAATAAAGAAGGTTTGTAGAAGTGTAAAAAGACAATCTTATGCTGCTTATGGCTTTCAACTCTATTCACAGAAAGTGATGTGGAATATTTATTCCTGTTCTCAAAGTCAAAATAATAGAACCACAAATAATGTTCACCTACCTGTCTTTCAGTCATATTTCATCCTGTGTATTTTATCTTACAGGATTTTTCACATTATGCTTTTGTCTTCAGTGATAAGAGGTAACTGAGGTCCCCAATCAAATCTTGCATTCCTATGCATTGATCTCATTTTGTACTTCATTTTTTTATTCTTCATAATTTCTATTAAACTGTAGTAGTCAATTCAATGAAACCTGCAAAGTTAATAAATGTGTGCCAGGATTCATGTTTCTAAGATACAATGGATGTTTCCAATTGATTTAAATGAAGGATATTGGTAGGAAGAAATATTAAATATATTAACTTCTAACAAAATTGTTAGAATATAACAAAATTACTTAGTTTTAACCTAAAAAGCTTTCACTTTTATGTTTTCTCAAAATATATAGCATCAATTCTTCACCTACTAATATTCCATTACATAAAACCTCTAAATATAGAGGTTTCTCAGATGAAATCAAAGACTATTTCAGAGCCTGCAGAAAACAATTTATGCCAAAAATCCTTCTTTTGACTATTTTCCAGTTTTCAGAAGGGATGAATTATTTAGGTGAATACAAGACACTACTGTGAAGATTAGGAATGTAATGTACATTTTAAGGTATTTTTAAATGATTCAGTTTAATAGATTAAGATTGAAATTGTTTTTTGAGAGTAGTCAGATCCATAAGAGATGCTGTGTTTCCTCCACTTCCAAAATAATAACCTATTTGCATGAATCAGTGAATAACAATTTCTCATCTATTAAATAGCCAATCGAACTTTGCATATTTTTGTTTAGAAATTACTAAATAAAGTTTACTTTGATATAGCCAATTGGCACTGCTGTACTTTAAAAAGAGAGAGAGAGAGATGAGTTTCTAGACAATTTAATTCTCTACCATATGATTAAAAAATACAAAAAAATAGAAAATATAAATTTTTAAGAGTTTGACATAAGCGTAAATAGTGAAATAATGCTTTTACAAAAACAATCATCTATTATACCCAAACCTTTGTAGGTTAAAAACTCAAGCCATTTCTTTGAAAAAAAAAGTCTACTGCACATCATACTAATGGCTTATGCAAACTCTGATTTTCTCTAAATTTTTATCTCATCATTTGCTCATTGATTTTTAATTTCATATTGACAAGTGTGTTGAACCTGGGATGAAGGAAATAAATCCTTGTATAATAAATATTCTATTTATGATATATATACATGGAATAATCTATCTTGGCATATACATTCTGATTGTCTTGACTTGAGCATTGGAACTTAATTTTTCTTTTAGAATGTCTAATTTTCATATAGTCATGTCAGAACCTTTAGATTTCAGTGGCTTATCCTTAACATGTTAAAGTGCAAAAAAAGGGGCAGCTGGGTGGGTCAGTTGCTGGGCATCTGCCTTTGGCTAGGTCATGGTCCCAGGGTCCTGGGATGGAACCCTGCATTGGGTTCCCTGCTCACCAGTGGAAAGCCTATTTCTCCCTTTCCCACTCCCCCTGCTGTGTTCCCTCTCTCGCTGGATCTCTGTGAAATAAATAAACACAATCTTAAACAAACAAATAAATAAATAAATGTAAAAGAATGCCACAAATAGATTTCTGAAATATGAGCAGGACAATAGTATTCTCTTAATCTAACTGTCAATTACAGGGGTTTAAAATCATAGATATAGCTTTCTGGAGGGGAAAGAAACATTTGTACTCTGTGATAAATTTTCTACCAAATGACTTATGGAACTCAAGAGTTAGAGACCTAACAAAAGCTTAATTAACATCATCAGAGTTGTCAAAACTATTACTTATTATTTTTTTAAAGATTTTATTTACTTATTTGACAGAGAGGGACACAAGGAGAGAGGAAGCACAAGGAGAGGGAGTGGGAGAGCGAGAAGCAGGCTCCCCGCTGAGCAGGGAGCCCAATGTGGGACTGGATCCCAGGACCCTGAGATCATGACATGAACCAAAGGCAGCTGCTTAACGACTGAGCCACCCAGGCACCCGAAAACTATGACTTATTATTAACAAAAAAGTCCTCAAGGATTTGTACATTACAATTGAAACAACTGTCTTAGAAATGAAAACAAAAGAAATGGAATTCAGACATCCACACCTTTGCATATTAAATGCACAGAAAATTCAAATATTCATACAGAGAAGGAATTTTTGGAATAGATCATATCAAAGCAAAACAAAAAATATTAATATATTATCATATGAGATTCAATCAATTTTGAAAATATCCTTCCTTTTTGTCAATGCAGAGAGTGACAGAGACAGATGGTTGTAATATTTGGAAGCTTCTAGTATCTTGACTAGAAAAAATAAATTGGATAAACTAAATCATTATCTTACACTCTACCCACAGATTCAGCACCTTTCAACTTTATCACAATTCTGAATAACATCTTATATCAACACAGAAAAGCTAAAATTAATAGAAAAATAGAAGTTACCTGAGTCTACCCCAAACATCATAATATAGACAAAGCTCTAGCTTTGAAATTATTATAACATTATCTCCCTTCTCTTGGAAGGGTCAGTTTATGAATGGCAGAGTTTGGAGACAAATTCAAGTTTGCCTTGCTGGCAGAGGCATTAGCTGAAAATAAGCCAATGGGCCTCTGTTCATAAAGCCAAGGCCCTGGTATTCATGGAGAACAGAATGGGGAACAGGTATTCAAGGTCTATGCATGAGAATGAGGCCTTGGAAATGAGGAAAGAATTCCCACAAAGTTACAATGGGACAAAACTGGTATCTCTCAAGTCAGTTTGGTAAATTGGATAAATATTTGGGAATTAGAGTTAGAAAGACCTGGGCTTGCACCCTAATTCCATGAATTATTACTAACTTTATGAATGCATGCTACATAAAATTTGAACCTAGGTTTCTCCTCTATAAAATGGTTCTAATGATGGGAAAAATAATACTTATTTCAGAAAACCAATTTCCTGATTAACGGAGGAGATCTTTATAAAACAGGCCTTCTAGTACCTAGAATATCACAGATACTTATAAATGGTACTCTGTATCTGCCATATTTTTCCCTGTTTCTAATAGATTGTTTTAAAGAAAGGTTATAGGGCACCTGGGTGGCTCAGTTGGTTAAGTAACTTCTTACCGCTCAGGTAATGATTCCAGAGTTGTGGGATCAAGCCCCATGTCGGGAAATAAGTAAATAAATAATAAAAAATAAAGAAAGGCTACATCTTTGGCTTTAAAATGTGATATAAAGGGGCACCTGGGTGACTCAAACGTTAAGCGAATGCCTTTGGCTCAGGTCATGATCCCAGCCAGGGTCCTGGGATTCAGCCCCACATCCAGCTCCCTCCTTGTCAGGAACCCTGTTACTCCCTCTCCCACTCACCCTGCTTGTGTTCCCTCTCTCACTGTGTGTCTCTGTCAAATAAATAAATAAAATATTTAAATAAATAAATAAAATGTGATATAAATAAATTGAGTGGCTCATACTTCATTGCCATCTTTGTTAATAAGATAAATCAGGGTTCTAAAAAAGAAATGAAAAGAGGACTTTCCATTTCATTTGAATTGTACCTCCAACCTGAGAATTGTAATAGTTCAATATACTTAAAATTCCCTTAATTATCTGAGTCTCAGGCCTATGAAATTATAGAACATAATTTTAAAATAAATGATAGAGCTAGGAATGACATTAGAATTTTTTTTAACATTCTTTCTTGTTATAACTAAAATTCTGACAGAAAGATAAAGCTATTTATCTCTGTAGGAAGTGGAGTAAATTGGATTTAAATTTGGGTCTCTGGCCACCTTGTTGAATATTTTCTAATCAACAACAAAATATCATGGGAAAACACAGACGCACACATATTGTTTGTATAATCTTATAGTATTTAATACATTTATGCATCTCTTGTTTTTAGATTGTCTAGATTTTCCTCAAGCTAGGTGTGTATATTTAAAATCAATTCCAACATGTAATATTTTTAGAAATTAAACATCTTTAGTTATATTTCTTTTTTTTTTTAAAGATTTTATTTATTTATTTGACACAGAGAGAGAGGGAACACAAGCAGGGGGAGCTGGAGAGGAAGAAGCAGGCTTCCTGCTGAGCAGAGAGGCTGATGTGGGGTTCTATCCCAGGACCCCGGGATCATGACCTGACCCAAAGGCAGCAGCTTAACCCACTGAGTCACCCAGGTCCCCCATCTTTAGTTATTTTATTTTATTTTGTTTTGTTTTTGACAGACAGAGATCACAAATAGGCAGAGAGACAGGCAGAGAGAGGAGGAAGCAGGCTCCCTGCTGAGTAGAGAGCCTGATGCAGGGGTTGATCCCAGGACCCTGAAATCATGACCTGAGGTGAAGGCAGAGGCTTAACCCACTGAGCCACCCAGACACCCCTTTAGTTATATTTCTAATACATGTCCAATACATTTTCAACACAAAACAACATAATTTGTATCTACAAGTAATTTATAAATTATATAGAGAACTATATGTTAAATAGAAAAAAATAACATGTCTATAGTTTTATAAACTCATATAACATATATTTAAACATTGATACTTAAAACTCAGAGAAACAAAATACTTTCAAATAAATGAATGTCAATAATCCCAAAACTTGCTTAACTACAAAACAATAAGATACATTTAAAGCTTAATTATTTCATCAAAGAATATATCATTTAAATAGAGATTTTTAAAAAATAGAGTATTATTGCAAGAAAAAAGTAGCTATTTGATTTTTCATTTCTATTATTATTCCATTGATGCAAGTAAAGATTTTTCACAGATTACTGATTCAAATAAACAAATGTATAGTGACTCTTGGATCTTGAGAACACAATACACTTATTCAAACTTCAAATTATCCAGTTGCTCAAACTATCCAGATTCTAAATTATCCTAAACTTTGTAGATTATGGGTATTTGTGATTAAAGACTATATAGAACTTCGAAAAACATTTTGTAACATGAATAATTTTATCATATTAAACATTATGTAGTGAAATCCACCACTGCTCCCGAAAGTCTTGTTTTTTACACTATAGTCCAAATGATATTGTTTATGCACAATAGTGCATACATCCAGTGAAAATGTTATGCATACATATATATAATACCAGAGTTATACAAAGCAAATTGTGTGTGTGTGTGTGTGTGTATTTATGTGTATTTGTATACACAACCAAGATCAGAAGTGAAAATGAGAATGATTAAGAATATACACACAAAACATTAAGTATATAATTTGGCTCTGATAGCTATCAATCTTCCTATGACTCACATTAAGAAAGTGGCCTTATTTAGGATCAATAAACTAGTTTAGCCTAGAGCATTAGGTTCACATTGATTAAGACTCCTTGAGAATTTTCATGTTATTCATGCATACACTGAAGAGAATAAAAAAGAATACTATAGTAAAATATTCATTTTTAACAACATGACGAAGATGTTCCAAAATGAGAGAAAATGGAAGAAATAAAAACTTGAATTAAAATATGTTAACATTAACTAAAACATTCAAAGGTTAATCTTCCTATATTGGAGCAATGGCCCTTGGAGTAAACCAGAGGAACTCCTGGCCTAAATGTGACAAAGGGTAATCTGTGGGTATGAATTCCACATTATAGAATGACAGCAAGTAGTGATAATTGGACCCTTGAATAGCAGGAAAAGCTCACATGAAGGTGTTCCCTGTTTGATTTCAACTGTGGTATGACCTAGTTGCCATTGATAAAGAATAGAAATAAATTCTGGCTATTTAAGTTTTATGGTTGTTTAAGACCCAAGTAAAAGGGAGTTTATTGCACACCATCATTATCATCAGGACACACTTCTTTAAGGATAATTGTTCATGATGTTATATGAGAGTGTATAGAGAAAGAACTTTGAATTAGCAGTCTACCACCAAGGTGGAGATGTCAATGTCAGCCAGAGTGATTTTAAATAACATGTGTTGGTATAAGTACCTAATCATAAAAAATAATTATGTACTAAATTAGAGAAATAGGTTCTTAAAAGAAAATGGGGTGAAAATACATAAAAGTGGAACTAATAATCACTCATAAATTCTTAATGGCATATTAACCTAGTCTATTATTTTTATTTGACATCTGAGTCACTTTATTTTAATTACAATTGCTTTGAAAGGTATATAAATGCAATACAACTTATTTCATTACTTTTACTTTATAAAAGATTTGGGGGAGAGTGAAGTTATACCTTTTAAACTCTTACTATCTGGCCTGCATGATGATCGGTCCTTTGAACACATTATCTTCTTAATCTCCTCAATAAACCCATGAAGAATAGATTATTTTATTACATTAAGGTGGAAATGGTGATTCCTCATAATGTAATACAATTTAATTAAAGTCATACAAACCAGTAAATAAAAACAAGTACAAAGCCTTGCTCAGCCAGACTTTTCATCTCAGGATTTTTTTAGTGTGCTGTATTTTTAAGATATGTAACTGTCCACAAGATATTACAGACAAAGACACAGATACGTAGCTTAATCTGAATGATACTATTACTCCAAGAAGCCATGCTCATGGGAATGAACCAAAGCCATGGTCTTTCTAATTTCAGAGATGCATAAAAGTATCTGAACTCTTTACATAATCTTAAAATTTACTCACAGTTTATGCTGCACCCAGATGTATAATCAAGATATTTTTGATGAACACACAAACTTAGACTAGCCTCTAGATTTCTATAACTTCTTTATGCAACTGTAACATAGAGATTTGAGATAGTAGAGAATCTTATAACTGGGCCTTTATCTCAATGTCTGAATAATCAATATATTTTTTTAGGTCTTCTATAACATATATTGTTGCCCCCAGTTTGTGGTCAATGGCCATATGGCCACCACTTAATACATCCATACACTGCTGCTCCCAACAGTTGACTGGTATGTTTATTAAAAGTCAGTTGTGAAGATTTTAAAACACATATATTCTGGTTGTACAATTATTACCTCCATTAATAAAATATGAATGCAAACAAAAAGGAATTGTTGTTATTTTTCTCCCAAAGAAAACCAAGTAGAAAGCCTTAGAAAGGTCTTTAAAGGAAAATTTAAAAATAAATGTTCTGAAGAACAGGTAAGGGATAGAGATAGGGCTGAGCTGTCAAAATCAAGAATTGCACTGATATTATTTTCTAAGTAATCTGAAGTGCTCACCCCCACTAAAAGAAAGCAATATATATTTTTTTCCAAAAAAAAGGTCAAAAAAATGAAAGAAAGAAAAGAAAAGAGTGAGAGAGAGAGAGGAAAAAGAAAATCACCTGGTCATGTTTCAAAAGACTGATGAAAAAGTGCAATTTTATATGTTCTAAATTCTTCTACAAAAGATATTTATTAAAAGAACTTACTATTTTTATGATCAGATTTCATGGATTTTTGAGCAAATATATATTTTAATTACATAAGATAAAGGACTTTTTAATGTATTTTATCATCATTGTAGACATATATTGATTTAGTAAATTTATATTTTCCCATTTTTGGCTACTTGCTCTGAGTAAGCCACACATGAAACACATAGTTAAGTAGTTACTTTACTTAAAATTCCTTGGGTGCAACAGTCAGAAATCCTGAAAGGTAAACTTTTTTAAAATTTCTGTTTATCTTTATCATCTTTCCCCAAAACTTTCCTTGTGGATTAAAGTTGTAATGAATTGAGTTAAATTCAAGGGATAGTCATTTTGGTAAAACCTCTCTGAATAAAATCCCTCTCTTCCCATCAACATCTTGCTTATAAAAATGATGTAATTGGATAAATCCTAAAAAAAAAAAATCAGCATTTTTCAGTAATTGAACAGAAAAACCTCAGATCATTTGTGAAATGGAAGTCAAGCAAATAACACTGTCAAGACCCAATAAGGATCATTAATATTCTGATAATGATGGAAGCTCTGAGTGACTTATGCCATAAAAGCATTTATTGATTAAGAATCTTATCCTTATGGTCCTTAAATTTTCAGTATCTAAAATTATACTGTATATGAAAGACACATTCCAAAGAGATAATATATCCTAAGAGATAATATATCTTTGTAGTAAACTTTAAATCATTTTTTATCAAAGTACAAAAATAAATATTCAACTATTTTAATTTTTTCTGGATTATACTACATATATTTTTATTTTTTTTTAATTTTTACTTATTTTGACAGAGAGAGAGAGATCACAAGGAGGCAGAGAGGCAGGCAGAGCAAGAGAGAGGGAAGCAGGCTCCCTGCTGAGCAGAGAGCCCGATGCAGGGCTCAATCCCAGGACCCTGAGATCATGACCTGAGCTGAAGGCAGAGGCTTAACTGCTGAGCCACCCAGGCGCCCCACTACATATATTTTTAAAACCATCTCCCAGCTATTTATTGGCTCTGTTTATATAATTCCAAGGTGAATGTAATTATAGATTATTATATATGTCATTGATAACACACAGTTTCTTATATTCTTCACCTTCGTAGGTTCCCTTACTGTCAATCAGGCAGAGCAATATCAACTTCTGAGTCAGGCCTTTATTCTCTGAGGAAAACAATAGTCATGTTCACTTTTTCCACAGTTCCCCTGGAGATATCCTCAACAGCGAACCAAATACATAAATGTTATTGCCAGTAGCTGAATTAATTTGGAGTAAGTTTATCCTTATATCAAGGAAAATGCCTCTTTTATTTACCTCGTGCTTTTCAGTACCTATAAATCACTAGGCAAAAGTGTGACCTACAGGATTACTTTCTTGCTTCACAACACAATACACACAAATCTTTAAACTTGGATCCAACTAACTTTCACAATCTCAATCTATTTCTGATCTTAAACTCTCTCTCCTCCATTAAGATGGAGCTCACTAGTCCCATTGTCTTCATAAAGAATTATTTATCCCTATGATCCTGTTATTCCCTCCACCTGAAGTATTCT
>PISX010024052.1:0-28656 GCA_004024625.1 Mellivora capensis | reverse complement strand
ATGAATGGATAAAGAAGATGTGGTATATATACATGATGGAATACTATGCAGCCATCAAAAGAAATGAAATCTTGCCATTCGCAACGACGTGGATGGAACTAGAGGGTATCATGCTTAGTGAAATAAGTCAATCAGAGAAAGACAACTATCATATGATATCCCTGATATGAGGAAGTGGAGATGCAACATGGGGGACTAGTGGGGTAGAAAAAGAAGAAAAGAAACAAGATGGGATTGGGAGGGAGACAAACCATAAGTGACTCTTAATCTCACAAAACAAACTGAGGGTTGCTGTGGGGAGGGGGTTGGGAAACGGGGGTGGGGAAGTGGACATTGGGGAGGGTATGTGCTATGGTTAGTGCTGTGAAGTGTGTAAACCTGGCGATTCACAGACATGTACCCCTGGGTATAAAAATATCTTTATAAAAAAAAATAAATGCTTTTAATATTACATCTCTATTGTGAAATGATCTCTTTATTAGGCATTTCTATACTTTCTAACTGGTCATGTTTATTAAGTACATATTCAAAACCTCACCACTGTGTCAGACACTGAGCCAAGGATGAGGGATACAAAAGTGAAGTGAAAATCAGTCAAGGGGAACTTCCTAACTATCAGAGAAGACAGAGACTAAAGGAATAACACAAAGGAATGTAAACTGACAATTCATGATAAATCGTACAAAGGGAAATTTCATGATAATCTGAAGGTCTTGTCCTTGTCTGGGAAACAGGTGGATACGACTTAGAATTTCATATTATTTTATGATGTTTCATTGTCTGGTAATTCTCATTTTAGATGAATATACTTTGCCTCCCGAGTTTTATGCCACCAGAACTTAGGAAAGAACAATGTAATATACTAGTTTTTATTCATTACTTTCAATCTAGGCACATGGAAAATGTGACTGGTAGTTTACTAACATGAATGCAGACTAAGATCATTACTGTGGATGAATTACTGTAATCATCTACTGTGACATGACAAGTTTCTGGAGTTGTATCTTTAAAAATGTCATAAAGCCAAAATATATTTCTTTACTAGAGTAACCTAATCAGGGTTCACTTTATTTAGAACAATGATAATAGCAAATAAAACAAGCCTAGAGAGATCATGGAAGAAAGAAAAAAGATTTATATTTTAGAAATTTTAACACCACATTTTTTCATTGTTTGAATAAGCATTTCTATAAATTTTGCAATGGACCCCACAGGTTATTTAGTTGACCTACCATAGCCACAAATAATCAAAGTCTTTTCTACCCTTTGAGTAGAAAGGGTTAGTCAAGCAGCAGTCATTTCTGAGATATCTCAAAAACTTTAATATAATAATTATAATTTGGTTTTTGAAAACTAAATCTACTTACTCAAATTGAGAAATTAAAACCATGCTGTGATACCATTTCTTAGAGAATCTCTTAATGTAGATATTTACAATCTAAACAAGAGACAAGGTCAAAAGTAAGGGCAATGTTGGGGCACCTGGGTGGCTCAATGCGTTAAGCTTCTGCCTTTGGCTCAGGTCATGATTTCAGGGTCCTAGGATTGAGCCCCACATCAGGCTCTCTGCTCAGTGGGGAGCCTGCTTCCCCCTCTCTCTCTGCCTGCCTCTCTGCCTATTTGTGATCTCTCTCCCTCTGTTAAATAAATAAATAAAATCTTTAAAAAAAAAAAAGTAAGGGCAATGTTATATATTTCAACCAAGAAAGATCACAATCTTATGGGTTGCAATATAGATTTTCCAAAAAGGATGAAAGATGAACATGACCAAATATAAAAATAAAATTCTATGGCTCTATCATTGTCAGAGAGTTGTGATTAAGCATCTTAATTGCTGACAGTATCTGATGGGTTATAAATCTACCAAAGTATTCAATATTATTTTCTTCATGTCCTAGTTGAACCTATTGTTCTTTACCAGATGGTTCCATCCAGAACTATTACTTTTCTATACCCGGAAGAATACGCAATTTGTTCTCTAACACAAATCCTTGATTGCTACCCTGAATAACATTTAAAAATTTACTATTTCTCAAAAACATTCTATAAGAACCTTAAAACAATACCATCATTCCTCCAAGTTCTCAGGAATTCCAAACTATAGTTTACCATAATTTTTAGTGTCTTAGACTAACTCCATTAAGGCTTCATCATCCATTTTGTGGTGGGGGAAATAGAAAAAATGTTTATCTTAGGAAAAGAAAATAATTGAAAATGAAATGTTTTTAATCTTATTTCATGTTAACACTTGCAGAAAGGTGTCACTACTTACTTCTTTACTGAGCAGTTACCATTTTATATTGAGCAGTGAAAACTATGAAACCATGAAAAAATAAATACAATAAAATACACAAAGCTACTACATTAAAATAAATCTATGTGAAGATACATTTACAAGCAATTCCAATGAATTTTCTAAGTCTTGCATTACTGTATTGCCCCTACAAAATTTACATTAAATGTTAGACTATATTTTCAACTTATAAAAACTGAAAAATATATGAGAATGACTTATCTTAGTGTTTCAGACTTAGTACTTCAGTCTAAGACTATGGAATCTGTAAAACAGTTAAAGGATTGTTAATTTGGGGGCACCTGTTAAGTGTCTGACTTCAGCTCAGGTAATCATCTCAGGGTTCTGGGATCCAGCCCACTATTGTCAGGCTCCCTGCTGTGTTCCCCACTCAGCAGGGAGTCTGCTTGTCTTTCTCTGTTTGCTTCCCTAACCATCCAACCCCCCAGACCCCCGCCCACTGCTCAGGCTCTCTCACTCTCTCTCTCTCAAAAAAAAAAAAAGATCATTAGCTTGCCTGTATTTCTAACATTCAATAAAAACTTAAAGCTGCTCTCCTTGGAGAACAGGTGATCTATGGAAGCAGAGCAAAACATTTTTTGTATTTGTTGCTTATAATGCTATCTTTTATTTTAGTTTTATTTTGGAACCTAATTTATTTGGGATCTACATTCTAGCATAATTAAGCAGAATGAGACCACAGAGCATTTATGCTACAGAAGGGTAATGGTTCCACTCTGGTTGTAGCATCATTAAATCATTTTTCCAGTTGGCAAAGAAATCAGGAAATGAGCTGAAAACCACTAGGGCCACACACTACTAATCTATAAATTAAAATTTCCAGTTAAAAGAGATTTAAATCCCCAATTGGGTAAGACTTAGAGAAACAGATGCTATTTGTATTGGGCTTCTTATCAGATACCAGATCTTCAATGGCCATATTCAAGTGACACAATCAAGGTATCTCATCATCTGCTCAATGTTGGGTTATTTTAGATATTGCTAGGATAGCTCTCTAGTGTTCATAGCCAATGTAGTACCTGGAGAACAGTTTCCTGACTGTACAGAAGTAGATTAAAAATTAAATAGTCTTCAAGGTACATTAATATAACTAGGTATAATAATAAATAATTTATTAAAGCTTAAACTAAAAAGAAGGCAGTAACTGGAGAATGAATATGTCTATAAAAATTCATACATATAATATATTCCGAGTAAAAGTAATGCTATTTTTAGAATACACATAACTTGAATAGTTCTGGTTGTTGGAAGAAGAAATGAAATACTATTGAGATATCTTTATCTCAAAGTATTTATTTTAAATCAAAAAGGGAAAAAAGAATGGGCAATTATTTTAATCATCCAAATTAAAAAAAACCTATTTGACTGCAAGTTGTATACTAGAAAGCCCTTAGACAATATTTCTAAGTATAGTGGAAAGACTTCTGCACAGGCTATCAAATTGTTAGGAATAGATATGTTTTAATTTTAAAACCAAATTCTCATATACAATATAAGGGAAAACAAAGCGCCATGCATTCTCCTTTCTTTTTTGTCTTTATGGGAAAACAAAATATTCTCACATTTGAAAACAGATTCACATAGTTTTTAAAAAAGAAGATTGCTTTATTCTTTCTTTTGAAATTTCTCCCAGTTAATTTTAGTTTTCAAAAAAATTCAGGAAAATTTCTCTAAGCATCACAATGGCTGTGCTGAGAGACATGTAATAAAAAAGCAGACTATTAGTAAACTGATGGGGAAGTAGGGATTTAAAAAGTAGGTAAATATATATCAACATACACACATCAACTATTTATAAGCCTAATGGAATAGAGGTTTTCACTTTGTCAAGTAATAATGGTTGTTTAGTTAAGATAAAATTCATGTAACATAAAATTAAACATTTTGAAGTATCCGTTGAAGTAACATTTAGTACATTCATAATGTGGTACAAAGACCACCTCTACCAAGTTCCAAAACATTGTCATCACCCCCAAAGCATATCCTGTATCCATTAGGCAGATACATTAGCAACAATATTTTAAAACTTATTAGCTCCTGGTATACAGAAAATTTGGATCACTATCTTAAAAAAAAAAAATCAGGAGAGGGAAGCTTCATATGGTTCTTGAAACACGAGGATTCTACATGGACAGATTCTTCTACTCACAGTACTTTCAATTTTAGTGCAAATACATATTGTGAACACTTTGATTGCTTTATATGGGATACAATTAAAAAACAGCTCTAAGTGGGGTAGAATCTAATTTAATTTCTTTAACTCAAAGTACAGAAGTATCCATTTGATCATTTCATTCCATTTCATTACAAGTGTCACACACATCCTTACACAGCCTTTAAGGGGTAGCCTCACTAGGTTGCAGTGAACCCCATAGGATATACAGAGTAGGAGCCACTGGCGTGCAAGATGAAAACATTAGAATTCTCATACTTTAAAATTTTTATTTGGAGTAAGTTTTCAAATGTTTATGATAAAATAGTACAATAGTATATCTATGGTTTTTTGGTTTTATTTTATTTTTTACAGCTATTTATTTGAGAGGGAGAGAGAGAGACAGAGAGTGAGGGGGAGAGGCAGAGGGAGTAAGAGAGAGAAACTCTAAGCAGACCCAGGGCTCCATGTGGGGCTTGATCTCATGACTGGGAGATCATGACCTGAGCTAGCACCAAGAGTCAGAGGCTTAACTAATCGTGCCACCCAGGCACTGCCATCTATATGGTTTTTAAACAAACAACTGTTGGCAGAATATGCTTAAATAAATTGGAACTATTAGGTTTCCAGTATCCATCTTGCTGTTTCCATAGCTCCTTCTTAAGTATTTTGAGTCAGTTCTACTCCAAGATCCATTCTTAGCAATCTTCTGTACAGACTGTATATAAGCTAATGTGCTTCTTATATGCATAAAGTAAGTTTGTCAGCTCATCCCTCATCAGTCACCCCAATTCTTTATATCTTCCTGCAGGGTTGTCTGATGCCCTTTGGCATTGTAGTATGATTCACTTGCACTTTTACAAATTGTAATAGGTTGGAAAATTTGATCATTTCAATTTGCTGTGGCTGATTAATTCTGCCATGGTCTATATCTGCTCTTGGAAACAGGAGAACTCAGCAGATTACTGGCTGCTAAGAGCTTTCTTGCCTGGAGCTGTCTTCCTCAAAGCAACAGCTTGGGAGCATAATTTTTCTCTCTGCAACTGTCTGCAGGCCACCAATCTTAACTATCCTCCAGGTAAAGCAATAGTTAAAGTAACACACATTTAGCTTAGTTTTTTCTGTTTGTTTTGTTTTGTTTTGTTTTGTTTGAGCAGCTAAACTGTATTGTGAGATACTTACAAAGCAAAGAAACTTCTTCATGGTAACTTTTGTTCTTGAGCCACATATTATATTTAAAGGCATATAATTCACTAGGGAAATATACTAAACATAATTATAAATACACATAATACATTTCAGAGATGTTGGCATTCCAGCTACTTCAAGTTGGAAAATTTGAGTACTCAGAAATACTGAAAAGTGTCAGGTATCTGTCAGTTACCTTGGTTATAGTGCTTATTTGTTTCTATTTTGTGGGTGGAGGGGGAAACAGGAATGGAAAATTATGTAAATAGACAATCTGTTCATTGTTTACCATTGTTGTACTAGTTTTAAATCTCTAAACATTCCTTTCTTTCTTTTTGAATCATCTAGAGTCTAGTAGATTAGCCCTTGCCTATGAACTGCCATATCTGGTGGGTTATGTTGTTCTGCCAATTCCTCCTTAATAAAAACACTTACCAATTCCTATTCCTCTCCCTGAATATTCAGTCTACAAATTGGCCATTGTAGTTAAATATTACCTATACTCCAGATACCTAAACTTCCCAAAAAAACTCATTTATCATGGTGCTCCACAAAAAGAAGGGTATATGTGAATCCTGTGGGGCCAGAGAAGATACAGGTTAAGGAAACACCATGGAATCTAAAGCTTCCAGATGTTTTAATTACCCAAGTGGGTATGGGAATACCAGCATGTATCATGCAACATCTTTATTCTCTAGAGGTTCAAGTTAGGAATTTAGCAAATTATAACTTCCATAATTTAAAAAAAAATCCTATATGCCAGACATTTTATTAGCATAAATCTTTAACCTTAACAGATTATTTCAATTTTCTTATCAAGATGAAATCTACAACTACAGACATATTTTTTTAAATGTAACAGACTATGAATGTAGACTGCTCACCTTTTGTTCATCTACCTGTAAAGTATTTCCAATATCCAACTTATTTTTCAACATTTCCTTAGCAATTCAGGGTCTCTTCTGGTTCCATACAAATTTTAGGATTGTTTGTTCCAGCTCTTTGAAAAATGCCAGTGGAATTTTGATCGGGATGGCACTGAAAGTATAGATTGCTCTAGGCAGTGCAGACATTTCAACAATGGTTATTCTTCTGATCCATGAGCATGGAATGCTCTTCCATCTTTTTGTGTCTTCTTCAATTTCTTTCATGAATGTTCTGTAGTTCTTTGAGTACAGATCCTTTAACTCTTTGGTTAGGTTTATTCCCAGGTATCTTATGGTTCTTGGTGCTATAGTAAATGGAATTGATTCTCTAATTTCCCTTTCTCTATTTTAAAAATTCATTAGAAGCCTCATTGTCTTCTAGGATTAAAGAATATGGAGTTTGGAGATAGTTTACTTTTTATTCTCTTTTTTAAAGAGTCTAATTAGGACCCCTATGTTCAAGCCATAGTTAAGTGAAAAATCACTAGAGCTAACATTTGGAAGCTTACTACAGGTCAATGCTATATAACATAGGTCACATAATTGCACCCTTAGTACTTATAAGATCGTAAGATACAGTTTCACTACTACTATGGATGGGGTACCTCAATGATCATTCTAAAAATATTTCAACAAGTCTACCCAAATAAAAAGAATAAATGAAAAAGTTTTGAAATCAGACTCTAGATTCTGTTAAGCAAATATACCATCAAAAACTGGAAAGCAGATCTGAAGTACCATCTGGTCTTTGGTGCCCCAAATAATTAGTGTGTTACAGGAAGATCATATGAGGATAATCAGGTTATAGTCAAACCTTCTTCAGGCTGTCTCCTTCCTTTATATGTTGCATGAAGCTTGTTTTTTAAGCCTACCTGAAAATTCTGTAAACTACCTCATACTTTATACACAATCACTTTCTATTTACACTAAGTTCAGCTTTACTGTCTGTAAAGAATAATATTAAAACAAATGTAGTTTATAATGAGGTAATTGAGGCTAGAGAAGTTAAATGACTTGCACAAGCTCAAATGACTAATCAGTCATTCAGGCAGAGCCAGGAACCCAGTTTGTCTGCTTTGTAGTGCATGATTTTAGCCACTGTGCTTTTGTACATTTTTTTCTTTCTTTAGCAGACATTTTGACTTTTGATATTTGAGTAAATGATGGAGTTTAGTAGGAGTAAAGTCTGGTACTTAATGCATCATAAAAATATTTTAATATTGCTAATAATAGAATGACTTAGAGTCAACTGAGTCATTTATATTTTCTAAAGATGTTATATAATTGTATTCTATTATTTAGGATTACTTTGATTGTGGAAAAAGTTGGGTTTTGGTTTACTTTGGAAAACTCCACTTTCTGTCTGAACATGATATTTATTCCAAAAAGTCACCAAAAGGACTTAATATCTTCTTACCTGGCTATCATTTTCCAAGCTATATTTTACAAAGATTTTGTTGAAAGCTAAATATATAATTAAACAGGCAGCAAAAAAGGTACTAAAACTGTTATGTCAGCTTGTTTCTTAGATTTCATATGATAAATTTTGAGATTCATCTAGTGGCTCTAGATCCAAGAAGTAATACAAATACTGAACCCAAGAGTGAAGAAGGCATAAATAAAGATAAAACTATGACTTTGAGTTTAGAGGACTAGTGAAAGTAGTAGCTAATAGTTAAATGGTGGTAGAAGTAGTGGTAGTAGTAGTAGCAGTAGAAATAGCTAAATGGCAAATAATATTTTTTTCACCATAATGCGTGTCATCCAAAGAAAGCTACATTAGAGAGAAAATAAAATGGAAGAGCCAGGGTTATTCACTTGGAAGTTATCTGCATTAAGATGGATATAGTCACTTATTTATAAATGGCAGTTTAGAATAAAGCATGTCATAAAAGGAATTTAAAGGGTATTTCACATGTCTACATAAATACATATTTATATATAATTGCATTTCATATCTATAACATTTATGTGTTACAATAGTACATTCAAACAAATCAAGATAATATTTTCCCTGAAACTTTTTCCATTTGAAATTCTTCTCTAGCAAACTAGTAAACAAAAATTATTTTCCACCCAAAACAAATATATGGTATAGAATTTAGTGTACCATAATAGAGTCATAAACTGATCCCCATATTCTTTGGGTATTAAACATTTAGTATTTGTCACTTTAGTTGAAAATTTGGTTCCAAAGTTTGTTTCAGAATTAAATTCTATCTAGTTGTTCCAAATTCAATCAACTTTTAGATTTGATTTATGACAGCATTTAAAATCCTCAGCAGTGCCAAAACATTCCTTTCCATTTAGTGATATGCTTGTAGGCATCTACTGTTTTTCAATCTGAGACTTTAATTTGAACAAAGACTTTGCTTTTTAGTCATTAGATGAATATAAAATATGAATGGGGAATAGGACCATAGCAGAATTCAAGCTGAAATGTTTCATAGTCTGTTTACAAATACCTTAAATCTAAGAATATTTCCACAAATTTAAGATGTATTAATTTAGCAAAAACTTTACAAAATTGTTAAAATAATACCTGTAAGTTTTAAAAACCATTCATGCTTATAGGGACAAGAACACTGTACTTCTTCAACTTGTCTTTATTTTTAGTTGAAAACAGAGCCATTTTAAAATTGGAGCATTATTGTAGTGCTGTGTGGTTCATGTCTTACTTGTGAAACAACTACAAGCAGAGCCCTTCTACTCAGCACAGAACAAATTTTCCTGGATAGAGTTCACAGTAACAGATAGGAACTTTTTATCTTATCATGCATCATAGGTAGTTGTGGGGCACGGGGAGCATCCTATAAAACCACTCAAGACACAGATAATTGAAAATAACTATAAAAATCAAAGTTAGTATATTTTCTGAATTTAAAAATTGTAAATCTATAGTATTTTTCGTACAGATGTGGCATTTCTTTATGCAGTTGTTCAGGAAGAAGAGAAATTTTAATGTAGTCACTTTGATATTAGGGTAATTTATACCCTTTCTTTAAGACTTGGTAGATGGAGCCTTACTAACAAATATACACACACTAGGTTATTATCTGATTTATAAAATACAAAATTCTTACAATAACATGGAAACCCTATATAACCTGTTCTCAACCTACTCTCCATCCTTATATCCTACTATTCACATTTTTAACTGAGGACAAAAATTCCATTTTCCAAGAAGACATGTCCTACATGCCTGATGCTCTCTGGTGGTTAGGAATGTGCTCCCACATGATCTCTCTGTAGACAAGTCCTACTGTGCCTTGAAAAATCATCCCTGTCAACTGCTCCTCTTAGGACAACAAGCTAATAATTCTCTCCTCTGCTCCCTGACATCTTGTTCAGACTTCCATTGTAACACTTACTGCACTGCCTTTTAATTATCTTTTATTTCATCTTTCTTTCCCAAAAGCCTGAATATTGGAATTTTGGAATATTGGATATTTTGGTGTCATAACCATAGTATAACATCTTGTATTATTTTAGAATGTATACAGCCCTTCCACAGACAATTTTATCCCAATCTGCTAAATGAGAGAGAGAGAGAGCATTATGATGCCTTATAGAATCAGTAACTAAATGGGTTTCATGTCTTTGGACTCCAACTGTTCTGTTCTTTTTCTTATTTTGCAACTACTTCTACAGTAGAGTAATTTCTTAAAAGGTTAATTATAGATATATCTCATTATCATACAGTTTTTTAGTGGGAGTCAATCCTGTATGTTATTCTTTGTCTCAGTGGTCCATTGATAGGTTACCTGGGGAAAGCCCTCTTTGGGAAGGCTGGACATCTGTATTTGCCTCATTGGCCACTATGCTCTTCCCTAAATAAGTTGAAACCTTGGCATTTCAGATTAAAAGCAGACTAACACAACTTGATTATAATGCAAGGCAAATGCTAATATCAAAATATGAGTATGGTTAGATATTTATAGTAAGCAAAAAAAAAAAAATTGTTGTGTTACCAGTGATTGGGCAGCTTGACACCTGAGTATTTGGTGTCTTTTGATTAGAACAATGACGAAAGAATCTATGACCCTCTTCCTTGAGTAGCAACCCCAAGAAACAGAATTTGCACCCAGTTCATCCTATTATTATTGTGCTTGCGATAAACCCCTGAGGGAGTTTTATTTTTCTCTGACTTAAGGACACAGACCCAGTTTCTCTGTTCCTTGCAATGCAAGGTGCACAATACTCTTACTAGAATGGACTAAAGCTGTGACACACTACACCTTTCTTGGCCCAGATTTCTTTTCCTTCTACATTGTACTAGGAGAAAAACAGGAGATGGAGCTAGGTCTACTTTTGTTTTAGTAAATGGTCTTGTTTTGGGGACAAAGGTAATCAATTTGAAGGGAAAAAAAGATAATACTCTTGCATCTACTTACCACAGTAGAAAATTAGTTTTTATTTGTGTAATGAGACAGGTAGCTATTAAGAGATAGAAGATATTTGGCTTGATAATCTTTGTTCTAATTTTTTTGACCCATCATTGATCACTGTACAGAGATCATTTCACAGATTCAGTGCCACAATGAACTACTTATCACCACTTCCTTTAGTCTATTTTCATGTAGCCCAACTAATAAGTTATTTTTATGCATTTATAAATCTAATTTTATCTATATAATTTTGCCTAAAGGCAATTCTCTTGTCATTTCACCTACTGTTAAGGTGAAAATAGTGGGCTTGTATAAAGTGAATTGAAATGTATAAGAGGAGTCATCCTATTTTGGAAAGATATAATATAACACTGATAATTTAATTCCATTTCTACTATCTCACTTCAAAATATAATCCGTTAGTTACATTGCAAGGGCAGAATTAATTAGTAATTGAGAGATTAAAAGGGAACTAGAGCTTCTAAATATATTTCACAGGTAAAGAGAGAACTATATTTAAAATAAAAATAAGGGAGGTTGTGATTATCTAATAGTATACAAATGATTGAAATGGAGAACTCACTTCTTCTGGGTTATTTTTAATAATAGCAATAAGGATGAAATATTGACAATTAGAGTAAACCTTCAAGAGTAATATTTTTGAAAATAAACTAATGGAACACTTCATAAAATGTGTAGGATAGCCTCTGTAAGGGATTAGATGTTACAACCATGGATAATGTCCATGGGTAATTGCGCTAAAATAAGTCAAGGCAAATGAAAACACTTCCCTATAACATTTAAACCTTGTATAATATTGAAGCCAAAAATATCTTCAGCACAGAAATGTACACTGAACTTTGCTATACTAATCCTGCATTTGTGTGCCCTTGATGAAAGTACCAAGGAGATGATGCGTAAAAATATTCTACACTGTCAGAATACTGAGAGTCCAGACTCTCTGAGCAAGGATAATTTGGTACTGAGCACAGTTCCTCCAGTCCTCTCATCCTAAATGGTTATAGGCTTTCTATCTTTTCACATTAGCACCTTTACTCTTCTACTTTTCTCTTCAATCTCAACATGCCACACACACTGGCCTCCTTGATGTTCTAGGCTGGTGAGGATTTTGAGATATTATCTTGTATGTAGGGTGGCCAACCATCCAGGTTAGCCTAGATGTTCCCAGTTTTAGCACTAAAAATTCTCTCCCAGAGCTCCCTCAGTACTAAGCAAACCAGGATGGTTGCTCACCCTACTTGCATGCTGTCTATAACATAGCTTCCTGCTTAAGGCTGTTTGAAAGCAATAATGGCATCAGGGCAGATGAAGGCAGAAAGGGAGAGAGAGTTCAATGGAAGCAATTTACACACTCTTTCTCTTCAGGTGGGTGTGAGGTATGAAATGAACCAAAAATATTTCCTATGGCTATAGCAAAGGAAGCTTACAATTTTGTTCTGGTGTCTCCTGCCACAGGCTATGGACTCATCAAAGGGACCCAGAAGAAAAAAGCTATTGTGTGGAAACAGTCTTGAATCTCAGTGGATCAACATTGCCTTTAATTGGGGCTTGTCAGTTGGAGGTGATGAGCAGGTCAAGGGCACAGTGCATTTACAGGGCCAAGAGGACCCCAAGAATGGATGCTTCAGTAGGAACTCTGTGAAGGCAGAGGCTGAAATTCAAGACAACCAATGAGACAAGACATGTCAAAAGGGGCTGATGATACCAATGAGGAATAGTGGGCACCTCAGAATCAGCTGTCCTCTCCAACTCTTTGATGTGACTTGCTGGGAGAAGTAACAGAGAGGGAGGAAAATAAGGATGCTTTTTGAAAACATTTTGCCTAAAAAGACTGTTTTAAGTGGGAAATAAAGGACTAAACATTTTCATGTCCCATTTTCCTGCCATCAGTGGATTTGGAGATTTCTTAACTCTACTTGAATTTAGTTAGAGTGTTCTGCATAAGTGAGTTGAGACCATCAAATATAAAGCCATTACAATCTTGTCTAGGAAGTTGGAAGCTCAAGGCTCAGAAGAGATTCATATGGAGCAGAGAGGGATAGAGACACTTACCTTCTCAATGAAATGTAGAGAATCAACCCGTCTGAAGGTCAGCCACAAATTCTGATTATCACTGAGAACTTATTTATAACTCTGCTTGTCCTAGGAAAGAGACTTAGTTTCTCTACATTTGTTTCTCCATATTTAAACAGGAATAACAACAAAACAACAACAATGATAGTAATACCTATATCCTCACAGGTATTTTTTTGAGGATTATCAGAAACAATATATGTTTGTGGTATATAGTAAGTGATCAAACAACAAAAAAATAGCTATTGATGTTATTACTAGTATTACTTTAATTTCTTTAAGAGCTTAAAAGCAAATAGGAAAAGTAAACACAAATAAAACATCCTGTATATAACTGATATTTCAATTTCTCCCATTTATGATAAAATTTGTCAAGTAGCATTAATATGAAAATGTAAAATAATATTTTGTTAGGGTGATTGATGAAAAAAATTAAGAAATTAATTAATTCCCTCATTCAGCAAGTTTCAGAAGGTAAAGGTTAACTTGTTTTTGCAACATACACACATTAGGGACCTGTGCACTGATTACCCACACATTCATCTACAAGAGTCTGAGCTGAGGGGCGCCTGGGTGGCTCAGTGGGTTAAAGCCTCTGCCTTCAGCCCAGGTCATGATCTCAGGGTCCTGGGATGGAGCCCCACATCCAACTCTTGGCTCAGCAGGGAGGCTTCCTCCTCTCTCTCTCTCTACCTCTTTGCTTACTTGTGATCTCTATCTGTCAAATAAATAAATAAAATCTTTTAAAAAAATACTGAACTTAAAAAAAAAAAAAAAGTCTGAGCCGAAATCATTGGGCCCCTGAAAATCCATTAGTTGGAGCTAACATTAGCTGCTTGTAAAGTTTCTCTAAAGGGCAACATAGGAAGGCTATGTTATGAAATTGGGTCTGTTTCTGCTGTCTCTGTTGAGACTAGGACATGATTAATTTCTCCAAAAAATGCATCCTCTCTTTTCATTATTTTTCTTTCTGTTTCTCCATACAGAGAGAAGCAGATATATGTACATATGGGGCTCCTAAGGTAAATATGCATGTATTTTCATATATTTGAGATGTGTATACACACACACATACATACACACCGCTTTCCTTAGATATAAAATTGTTTAAAATTTATTTGGCACTTTGAGTCCTCTACTTTTCAAGAGTGACTGCACGTTATACACCACTGCTTTACTATCTTGAAAGAAAACATGCATTTATAGTGTATTGATTTCAGTAAATATATCTATGGTCTACTTTAGATTTGATTGTTCTAGTTTTGAAATGAATTTATTTCACAAAATTATCAATAGAGTATCACAATTAAAATAAATTCCTATAGAATAATATTAATAAGATTATTAAAAATAAGTTACTATAAAATCCAACTTTAAAAGGGATCACAAACACAGTATGAAACAGAAAAGAGGTCGGTTGCCACAGTTATTCTTAAAACAAATCATCTGTATTTCTTTTATACTGAAAAAAATATATCTGATCTAATGTTGCAAATTACCATTTCATTTTAAAGAAATGAAACTGACCTTAAGGAAATATCTTTGTAAGTACACTCACATTTAATAAATTCTGAGAATATTTAGCACCAAAACTTCATTTGTCCTTTATTGAGCTTTGGTTCTATTTTCAAATAATTAAGACCCAGAAAAAAATAGCTAGGCTATGGAAAAAGTTTTGAAATATTAATTTCTTATAAAAATGTTTTATCACCTTTTTTTTTTAAAGTTTCCAATCAGATTCAGTTAGTTAACATGCTGTGTACTATTAGTTTCAAGTGTACAATATTATGTGTGTACAATATCATCCAGTGTTCATCCCAACAGTGCACTTCTTAATCCCTATCTATTTACCCAACATCCCACCCATCTCCCCTCTGGGAAACCTCAGTTTGTTCTCTACAGTTATGAGTCAATAACCAAGAAGCCAAGTTTCTTGGTTTACCTCTCTCTCTCTCTCTCTCTCTTTTACCCTTTGCACCTTTGTTTTGTTTCTTAAGTTCCACATATGAGTGAAATCATATGGTATTTGTCATTCTCTTACTGACTTATTTCACTTAGGTAATAGTCTCTAGTTCCATCCATATCATTGCAAATGGCAAGATTTCATTCTTTTTTATGAATGAGTAATATTCCATTGTAACTACACACCATATCTTTCTCATCCATTTATCCTTCAGTGGACACTTGGCCTGTCTCCATAATTTGGCTATTGCAGATAATGTCACTATAAACATTGAGGTGCATGTATTTCTTCAAATCAGTATTTTTGTATTCTTTGGGTAAATACTTGGTAGTACAGTTGCTGGGTTATAGGGTAGATCAGGGTAGATCTATTTTTAACTTTTCAAAGAATCTCTATACTGTTTTCCAGAGTGATTCCAGCAGTTTGCAATCCCACCAACAGTGCAAGAGGGCTCCCCTTTCTCCACATCCCCGCCAACACCTGTTGTTTCCTGTGTCATTGATTTTAGCCATCTGACAGGTGTGAGGTGGTATATCATTGTAGTTTGACTTCTCTCTCTCTGATGATGAGTAATGTTGAGCATCTTTTCATGTGTCTGTTAGCCACCTGTATGTCTTCTTTGGAAAAAATGTTTATTCATGTCTTCTACCCATTTCTTAACTGGATTATTTGCTTTTTGGGGGTGGGGTGTGGAGTTTGATAACAATTTACAGATTTTGGATACTAAGTCTTTATCCAATATGTCATTTGCAAATGTCTTCTCCCATTCTGTAGGCTGCACTTTAGTTTTGATTGTTCCCTTCGCTGTGCAGAAACTTTTTATTTTGATGAAGTCCCAATAGTTTATTTTTTGTTTTTGTTTCCCTTGCTTCAGGAGGCATATCTAGAAAGTTGCTATGGCCAATGACAAAAAGGTGATTCTCTGTGTAGGATTTTTGTGGTTTCAGGTCTCACATTTAGGTCTCTGATGCATTTTTATTTTTGTGTATGGTATATTAAAGTGGTCCAGTTTCATCCTTTTGCATGTGGCTGTCCAGTTTTCCCAACGCTATTTGTTGAAGAGACTGTCTTTTTTTTCCCTTGGATATTCTTTCCTGCTTTGTTGAAGATTAATTGACCATGTAGTCATAGGTTCATTTCTGGGTTTTCTATTCTATTCCATGATTCTATGAGTCTATTTTACCTTTTAAGTAATATAAATATAATCTAGTACCAAATCAAACATTCTGTAATAGTAGAAGGTAAGATGTAAAAGCTTCTATTACCTGCTCTTCAATCTTAGAAACTTAGCGTACCATGAGATTTTGCTTATATTTTCTTCCCTCTCTTTTTCCCTCCCTCCATATTTCCCTTTGTCCTTCCTTCCCTTCCTTCCTTTTCAATGAGAAAATATCTTAAAAATATTCATTGGGATTTTCCTACCAGTACTTTCATACTTGCCCTTCTACTGAAAAACACATTTGAGAACATTTCACAGATAAAATCAAATATATTTATTATTTTCTGGTCTAATACGTTCTTACTACATAATCCTTTGAATGGAATTTGAGTATTTTATTATTTTGGAATAGAAAGCAATTTAGATTATTCTCACTTTAAGAAAATGTCTAAGTCAAGCAAAGGAAGATTTGATTCCCAGGGAAAAGAGATTATGTATTCAGTTAGGTAAGTGAAGCTAAAAAGAAGTCAAATATTTATTTTAAATCTATAGATCATTCAAAGGTATGAATAGAAATGGAAGAAAATTTTAAAATTATATATGGATATATATAGTTATATATAACAGTTAACTATATATATGTATATATGTATATATATATGTAACTATATATATGTAGTTATATATATGTGTGCACATATCAGAGATACACTATATGTTCATATAAGCTGCAAATAATTCTTAAACTTAAATCACATAAAGGTTAAATGTATTATTTTATGGGTAAAGTATCAATTGAATGTTGTGAGTATCTCCATTATTAAGATGAAATAAAGATTAACATAGAAGAAAGAAGAAATAGTAGAATAGCAATGTACTAAACTATTATGCTTGATTATTATATTTTCATATAATCTCAAAAAATATATTTTTCAAAATGAATACCTCAGAACATAGAGTAGAATATTATTTTAAAATACTTTGCTATCAGTTTACATTAAAATTCTAAAAAAAGTTTTTTTAAAGATTTTATTTATTTACTTAAGAGAGAGGGAGAATGAGAGAGCATGAACAGGGGGAGGGGCAGAGGGAGAAGCAGATCCCCTGCTGAGCAGGGAGCCCCATGATGTGGGACCTAATCCAGGGACTCCAGGATCAAGACCTGAGCTGAAGGCAGTTGCTCAACCAAGTGAGCCACCCATAATCCCCCCAAAAATGTTTCTTAAACATAAAGGCAATCTCAAAATTTCATATTTTCAAAAATAGAATATATAAAAAAGATGATGGTGGTGATAATGATTTTTAATAATGCCTTCATGTGGGACGCCTGGGTGGCTCAGTTGGTTAAGCGGCTGCCTTCTGCTCAGGTCATGATCCCAGCGTCCTGGGATCGAGTCCCACATCAGGCTCCTTGCTCAGCAGGGCGCCTGCTTCTCCCTCTGCCTCTGCCTGCCACTCTGTCTGCCTGTGCTCGCTCGCTTGCTCTCCCTCTCTCTCTGACAAATAAATAAATAAAATCTTTAAAAAAAATAATGCCTTCATGTATATATTTAGCAAAAGGGATACCTACATGAAATGGGCAGAGGTGGGAATACTGAATTATATTTTATGAAGAATTTAAAATGGTTGAAATGGAGTCTGATGGTATGGTTTAGTCCTTTTGAAAGGTCATTTACCTGTGTGATCTTTATAGAAAATTGTTGGCAAGGAGTTCTTTATACAGGGATCACCAGTGTGAACCATTTCCCTTAAGTGTGTCCTTGGTCATATCAGAAAGTTTTATTATAACTTCAGGGCAGTTCTCTGCTAAATTGATAAGGATGTCTTTAAATGAATATGCAACCATTAAATATGCCCTTTAGTGATTAAGTTCAGGAGTAAAACTTTTTCTCCGAGACGGTCTGAAGTTTGAAAAATCAAATTGCAATGAACCGCCTTAATGAGTGAAATTTTGAGTGCTGGACCATCCCTTAACAACAAAGAAAATACTGTTTATGATCTTATCTTCTCCCTGGCCATTACTCATGTTATACAATATGATTAAAATAACATTTAAAAAATTTTTTAATTGTAAAAACTCCTAACTTGAGTTCTATCCTTTTAACAAAATTTTAAGTGCACAATACAATACTTTTAGCTATAGATGCACTGTTGTACTATAGCTCTCTAGAACTTATTTATCTTATATAACTAAGTAATTGGAACATTATACATTTTTCCCAGTAACTCCACTTTCCCCCCTCTTCCCAGTTCCTGGCATCCACCATTCTATTCTCTGTTTCTATGAGTTTCAGTAATACAGAAGGAGATCATGAGAGACTTCCATAGGCGCAATGATAAGGAAGAGCCTATACATCTTACATTGATGATGACTTCAGGAGATGAGTGTTGCCAATTGCCTATGTACCAAACTAGGTTTATCTGGTTCCCTCCTTGAGTCATCCAGTGGCTTGTTTACTGCACCTCAAGCCATTGCCAGGGAGTCACTTTGATGTTATAGCAAAATAGACCTCATTCTTGAATAGGAAAATAAGAGTTTATATTTCCCTTATATTCAAGATCAAAGCTGCATCCATAAATGGGATAGTGGTTTAACAAGGTGTGACCCATTATATTATTGCAGGCCTGAATACTTTTTTTTTTTATGCTTTCCAGGCTCTTTCTGAGGAATAGTCAAGGCTACAGAATACTTATGGTGTTGCCCTGCTCCACCTGCTCCAGGTGTCAATGGTACTGGCCAAAACAATGGTCATTTAGAAGACGGCCAGTTTCTGGATCATTCAGTATCAGAGACAGAGGTAATGAGATCTGAGCTCCCACAACAGTAAGCAGGAAAAGAAATAAAGACACTATTTCAATATCTTGGGATTATTCAATGAAAAGGTAATTGAGAGCTTGAAGCTATTATATTTTTTGACATCATTGTAGGTTGATACTGTAGACAGGTGTAGGCAAACATTTTCTGCAATGGACCAGATAGTAAATATTGTTGCTCGTTACAGTTTGTGGGTCCTCAACTCAGCCATTCTTGCACAGAAGTAGCCAGGAACAATATATTAATAAATGGGCATGGTGGCATTCCAATAAAATTTTATTTATGAACACTGAAATTTTAATTTTCACATGCATGAAAATTGATTCTTGAAACATGAAATATGACTCTTACTGATTTGTTTTTAAGCTTTTCATTATGTAACAACTATTCTTAGCTGATGGCAGTACAAAAACAGATGCGTGGATGGATTTGGCTTTCATAGTTTGCCCACCTATTTTGTAGCCAATTTAGTGAAGATAGAGTGCTATCACATGACTGACCACATGATTTAAATATAGTTGATAACTGCTAAGAAGGAAAAGGACCAAATACGATTGGCTCACTTAGAAAATATATTCAGTCTGTTTTTAAAGACTCAGGAAAATTTCCTTTTGGAGATAGGAAGCTGAGGCAGAAAACAATAGAAGCTATCTAGCTGAAGATGGGAGTAAGGTGTGTGAAGCCAAGACAGCATAGGTAGAGACTGAAGAGAGTAAAGCAAGTGTAAAGAACTAAGAATATTAAAGTTGAATAAATTTTGTCACGTCTGTATATATTATTTTCATGTATGTTGATAGACATATTTCTTTACTTTATTTGAGAAAATAATTTTCTTTATTTTTATCCTCACATTCCTTTCCATGAAGTTTGATAATAATTTCAGTGACAAGAGACATTGCTTGTAACTTGATCTTTGTGGTACTACTGCCTACTAGATTCTATATATAATTACTCAGCAGCTAGGATTAGGGAAGCATACTGTGGAAACTTGAGAGATTGTTTAGGATCTGGTCCCATGGAAATTTTCTTTTGAATACCTCTTAAAATAATTATGCAGACATATTTCACATGTAAAGGAGACAAAAATATAAACAGGAATAGAAACAGTCCATAAAGAAATTAAAAATTTTTTTAAAGGTTTTATTTATTTATTTGAGAGAGAGAGAATAAGACTGAAAGAGTGCACAAGAGGAGCGAGAATCAGAGGGAGAAGCAGACTCCCTGCTGAGCTGGGAGCCTGATGTGGGACTCAATCCTGGAACTCCAAGATCATGACCTGAGCCAAAGGCAGTTGCTTAACCAACTGAGCCACCCAGGCACCCCGAAATTAAAAATATTTTTAAAATATCATAAACACTATATTTTGTCTACTGATAAAAAAGAACATACATTGAAAGCTATATAGCTACATTTAGTCCTTTCAAACAGTTACAGTCAGAAAAGTCAAACTATTCTCAGAATAATTGTCTTATCACTATTTGTTTTTATAAAATTTTAGTTTCTGGAAAGGAAAAAAAAAATCCCAGAAGGATCCATCCTATAGGAAAACAGATTATTTTACCACTGCAGTTGAGTGGAAATTGTACGTGTATTGACGCATAACAGTGTCCAGTGATTCTAAAGTCCACAGTAAATTTCTTTTAAATTCAATCTTCAAAGCTAGATTTTGCTTATAATGGGTGACTGGGAGACTTTTAAGGTATGCAGCACCATGCTGAATCAAATGTTATGTAAAGCACATATCTCCAAATGAATTATTAGTAGTAGTTATAGTATTCATAAAGGAACCCTCAAATGAGCTTTTGCTCTTATACATAGAACTTTTTTGGTTGCATAAAGTATTTTAAAAAATTGGAGTCAGTGACATTAGAGTTCAACAGTACCACCCCATACTCTGTATGGTAATTCCTTCTAAAACACAGCAAAGGTTTACTTACATCCCCAGAAGCCCATAATTACTGAAAACACTTCACTGCACAGAGGAGTGTGATATGTCACGATTCAAATAATTCCAAACAACCACATCTGATTGTTTCATTGAACCCTCACCTATTTGTTACTTCCCTGATATTTAATGCATGTGAGCACTTCCTTCTGTAAGGTTCTGCTCCTTTGACTCCAGGATCTCTCTCATTCCATAGTCTCATTTTTCTCTGACAGAATTTCAAACTTCTCCATTTATTCTTTTCTTCTATCTCTTGCATACCTATATGAAAACCATCTTTTAGTCTAGATTTTTCAAGGTTTTATATATAATTGCATATTGTATTTATTTTTACTTTAAAGTTTTACCATCTATAGTTAGGTATACTTTCTTATTCCTAATATTTATTTGTGATTCATCTCTCTCTGCACTGCCAATCATTTGCCTATTTTATGAAACTTCAAAAAACCTAGTGTGTTTTTGTTAAGCAAATTTGTACTTTTGTTGTTACTTTATTTGTTGCTGCTGCTGTATTCTAGAATTGATTTTGATCTCTATTCTAATTGAGGCCTCCCTTATTTACTTCTGGAATATTTTGTTGTTCCTTTTTTTAAAACTTTAGCTTACTTACACATTAATTTTAAATTATTATTAAATTCTTCTCCATGTATTTAAGGATACACATTTTCCTTTGTGTCTCCTTGTCTATGTCACAGTTTTTAGTATGTAGTTTTTTTTTTTGCTATTAGTTCCTAAATAGCTTATAATTTCAGTTTTGATTTCATTCTTATTCTAGGAATTTGTTAACTCTTTCCACCTTATTGTTAATTTCACTTTTTATTGTGGCTAGTAAATAAGGTTCAAAGAAAATCTGCCTTAAAATTTAAGATTGATTATCTTTTGGTACACAGTCATTTTTCTCTAATTCATGAATGTCTTAAAAGAAGTCTCATTTTCTATTTGCTGTATGCAATTTTCTAAATGTAGTAATGAGTTATCTCACTGCATTATTCCTTCTTTTAATCGAATTCATCTTTTATATTGTTAAGAGAGGTTCCTCAGAGTAGAGAGCCCAGATATGGACCCTCAACTCTATGGTCAAATAATCTTTGGCAAAGCAGGGAAAAGTCTACCTTGGAAAAGAGACAGTCTCTTCAATAAATGGTGCTGGGAGTAGAAGAATGAAACTCGACCATCCTCTTACACCATTCACAAAGATAAACTCAAAATGGATAAAAGACCTCAATGTGAGACAGGAATCTATCAAAATCCCAGAGAAGAACATAAGCAGTAACCTCTTTGACATCGGCCACAGCAACTTCCTTCAAGACATGTCTATAAAAGCAAAGGAAACAAAAGTGAAAATGAACTTTTGGGACTTAATCAAGATCAAAAGGTTCTGCACAGCAAAGGAAACAGTCAACAAAACAAAGAGGCAACCCACAGAATGGGAGAAGATATTCACAAATGACAGTACAGACAAAAGGTTGATATCCAGGATCTATAAAGAGCTTCTCAAACTCAACACACACAAAACAGATAATCACGTCAATAAATGGGCAAAAGACATGAACAGATACTTCTCCAAAGAAGGCATACAAATGGCTAACAGACACATGAAAAGATGTTCATCATTATTAGCTATCAGGGAGATTCAAATCAAAATCACATGGAGATACCACCTTACACCAGTTAGAATGACCAAAATTAACAAGACAGTAAACAACAAGTGTTGGAGAGAATGTGGAGAAAGGGAAGCCTCTTATACTGTTGGTGGGAATGCAAGTTGGTGTAGCCAGTTTGGAAAGCAGTGTGGAGATTCCTTAAGAACTTAAAAATAGGGGCGCCTGGGTGGCTCAGTGGGTTAAAGCCTCTGCCTTCGCCTCAGGTCGTGATCCCAGGGTCCTGGGATCGAGACCCGCATCGGGCTCTCTGCTCAGCAGGGAGCCTGCTTCCCTTCCTCTCTCTCTGCCTGCTTGTGATCTCTCCCTCTCTCTGTCGAATAAATTAAAAAAAAAGAAAAAGAACTTAAAAATAGAGCTACCCTATGACCCTGCAATTGCACTACTGAGTATTTACCCCAAAGATACAGATATAATGAAAAGAAGGGCCACCTGCGCCCCAGTGTTCATAGCAGCAATGGCCACAGTTGCCAAACTATGGAAAGAACCAAGATGCCCTTCAATGGATGAATGGATAAAGAAGATATCGTCCAGATATACAATGGAGTATTATGCCTCCATCAGAAAGGATGAATAGCCAACTTTTATATCAACATGGACGGGACTGGCAGAGATTATGCTGAGTGAAATCAATCAAGCAGAGAGAGTCAAGTATCCTATGGTTTCACTTATTTGTGGAGCATAAGGAATATCATGGAGGATATTCAGAGATGGAGAGGAGAAGTGAGATGGGGGAAATTGGAGGGGGAGATAAATCATGAGAGACTGTGGACTCTGAGAAACAAACTGAGGGTTTTGGAGGGAAAGGGGGTATAGGATGGGTGAGCCTGGTATTGATTATTATGGATGGCACATACTGCATGGAGCAGTGGATGTGGTGCATAAATAATGAATTCTGGAACACTGAAAAGAAATAAAATAAAATAAAATGGAAAAAAAAGAGAGGTTCCTACTGGACTATGAATTTTTAACAAAATCTTATTTCTTATATATATATATAAATCTTGTTTCATACACACACACGCACACACACACACACTGTTTTATTGTTTATTATTTCTCAAAACGAGTAAGGAAATCCTGTTTTATTCAATAGTGTTGGAATTTCTTTTTCTTAGCATTTTCCTTTGGACTAACAATGAATTTTATACCAACGGTTTCTCTAGTTATATTTACTGAGAATAATATGATCAAATTTTGTTTTACATAGCAGTCTAACATATGCCTATATAATTAAAATATATTTTTTACTTCACAAAATTAATTTTGGTTTAAGTTTTCACATGTTCTCTCCTATATCAGCTCTTCTGTTTATCATGGTCTTCTTTTCCATGCTGGTGGTTTTTCAAAGTTCTGTGAACATGGTTATAATTTAGTTTTGAGTATAAAGACCTGTTGATTAGTTTAGACAGCTGTAATGGTTTGCTCAATGGGTGTGTAGCTCTTCCAGGGGTCTTGTGCCCTGGAAAAGAAGGCTCTCTCAAACTCCTTCTTTTTCTTTTTTTCTTTAGAGATTTATTTATTTATTTGACAAACAGAGATCATAAGTAGGCAGAGAGGTAGGCAGAGACAGAGAGGAAGGGAAACAGGCTCCCAGCTGAGCAGAGAGCCCGATGCGGGGCTCTATCCCAGGAGCCTGGGATCATGACCTGAGCCAAAGGCAGAGGCTTCAACCCACTGAGCCACCCAGGTGCCCCTCTCAAACTCCTTCTAAGTGAATGTGGCACAGTTCCTTTAGGTTTGTGGATATAAAAAGAGGAGTCAGGGTGGCATATCCTTTCACAATTTTTAAATTATGAGGTTTCTACTATAAGACTGGAACACTTCTATTTATTTCTCTTCTTGCCTTTTCTTTCATTTTCTCTATCCCTACTTCAGAGACCCAGAGTTTTCCTAACCTGTGATTTAATCTCGGGCCCCATCACTCATGTTAATAGGTTTCCTATGCTGATCATTCCATTTCTTCAGAGCAGTTCTGGGTTTTTGCCTGAGACCAGAACTGCTACTGCTTGACTCAGAAAAAGAACAAGGTGAGGTAGAATGGCCTGAAGTTCACAGTGTTATCTCTTAATTGCCTGGATTCCCCTGGGCTTGGGTCTTCCTCTTGCACTCCTTATGTGGGCTCTGAGCTTTGATTATTACTGAAATTGCAATTGCAATTTGTGTGTTTTTTTTTCCTGCTATGGTTTATTTTACTCTTGTTTCTTTGATAATCATGAGTTTGTTTTCCAGGAATTTGTCAAAAATGCCTTAGCTACCCAAAATATTCTTTCTTAATTGCAGGCACTGTTAAACTTTACTCAAAACAATGACAACAACAACAAAAACCAACAACAGGTTTTTGCTTTTCCAAAGAATTTAATTGGATGGGATGTAAATGTATATGCAGAATTTATCATCCTAATCCATCTTCCAATCAAACATTTTCTAATATAATCTCATTATAAATACTTTCACATCCTGTTTTATAAAAATACTGAGCATCAGTAAATAAAATAAAGCAAATTCAAGAATTTTATCCAAAAGAGATAAGTATATTTAAAATTTTGCTTGTGTGTTTGTGTGAGTGTGTGTTTCTCTGTGTACCTATTTGAGGTCATATGCAATATATGATCTCCTAGGCTATGATGTAATAATATTTATCTACATCATATTTATTTCTGGAATACAATTATTTGTATGAAAATACAGAAGAAATATTCCAGAAACAGATACTCCTGGTGAGGAAAATTACAAAAGAAGAAAATATTAATTAATAATTCTTTATTACCTGACTATATACTTAAATGTATAACAGATATAAACACATGTTTAATCATATACACATTTATAGATATATGTATTCAATAACTTATTGTTGGATATATTTTCAATGATTCTATTATGAAATAAATCTCTGTTGTACACTGACACACATATATAAACACATGAAACTTCTCCCACATTCTAATTAATTTATTGAATTATAAGAAGTGGTGTTGGATCAAAGTCTTTTGATAGACATTGTCTAATGGACCTCTACATTTACCAAAAGTATATGTTATAGTATTTTTTTTATATTTTGGCTAATTTGAGAAGATTAAATGACATTTTAATTTTTTTAGAGAACTGTCCTTTTACTTAAAATTTGCTTGGAAGGGCGCCTGGGTGGCTCAATGGGTTAAAGCCTCTGCTTTCAGCTCAGGTCATGATCCCAGGGTCCTGGGATAGACCCACATAGGTCTCTCTGCTCAGCAGGGAGCCTGCTTCCCCCCTCTCTCTCTCTGCCTGCCTCTCTGTCTACTTGTGAGCTCTCTCTGTCAAAAAAAAAAAAAAATTTGCTTTGAAAACTATAATATACTTGTTAGCATTCCCCATTTTTTCCAGCATTTAAATATTCATATTTTTGCTCATTTTATTATTGTTCATGGTTTGTTATTGTTTTCTTGTTGATTTTTAAAATTCCTTAGGAGTGTGTAGGTGGTGCAGTCTGTTGAGTGCCCTACTGTTTGTTTTGACTCAGGTCATGATTTCAGGGTTGTGAGATCAAGCTCCTTGTGAGGCTCAGTGCTTAGTGTGCAGTCTGCTTGAGTTTTTTCCTCCCTCTCCCTTTGCCCCTCACCCTATGGATGCTCTCTTGATCTCTCTCTCTAAAATAAATAAACACATCTTTAAAATTTCTTTACTAATGTATAACATGCAACAATATTTGTCACATTGTTTTAAATTTTTATTTTGTTATTAAAGTTAGTTTTTATTGTGTCTTGATGTACAGAATATTTAACATTTTATGTAATCAAATTATCAATATTTTCTATTTCCCCTTAGGTCATATTGCTAAAGACATTTCCCATTTTCACCTATATTTTCTTCTAATATTCTTATGGCTTTAATTTTCACATAATAATCTTTTAATCCATTAGGAATTAATTTTATTGCAAGCATGTGGTACAGACCTAATCATATTTCCCAAATGTATAGACTTTCATTCTGACATATTTTACTAAGTGTTGTATTTTTCTAAATTTTTATACCACCTTTAATATAAAATAAATGTCCTATGTCTTTGTTTATGTGTTTGCATTATCTCTCTCTTTTTGGGATCTACTTACTACCCTTATCATTGCAAGTATGTATAAAGTTATTAGAAATTGAAAACTACACATTCATAGTTAAAATATCACCTAGCCTATAGCCACCAACAAAGACACTTAAATTCCCAATTAATAAAATTTTTTTAGAAAGAACATTATTAATGGAATAGGATAGAAAATTCAGAAACAGTTTCTTTCAGCTGAAGTAGCACATTTAATCAATGGAAATTAATGGCTTACTTAATAAATTGTGTTGGAACATTTTGTCAAATCTGGGAAAGCAAAAGTAGGGAAAAAAGTTAGATTTCTATCTCATGTCAAAGGACAAAATATTTTCAAGCCTAGTAAGTATTAAAATAGAAATAATAATAGAAAAATACTGATAAAGTCAGCTAATATTTATGAACTTTAACAAAATGAAGTGACTTTTATATATGTAATCAGTCCTGAATATATATATATGTGTGTGTGTGTGTATATACATATATATACATATATATATACATATATACACACACATATATATATGTATATTTAGCAATATGGTCTCCTCTCACTGCTCCTTTTCAACATCATTGGAAGTCTTGAAAAAACAATAAAACAAGAAAAAGAAATAAAACTTTGTTCATAGATATGATTTTCTATGTAGAAAATGCCAAAGAACTGACAATAAAACATAATACCATTTACATTAGCAACAAAAAATGAAATACACAGGTATAAATCTAACATGATGTAGACAAGATATATATGAGGTAAATTCTACAATTCTGGTTAAATAATCAAGGGAGAAATAAATTGAGAGACTACTCCATGTTCACAGATAGAAAGACACAATATTGTGAAAGTGTCATTTCTTCCCAACTTTATCCATTGATTCAATAAAATGCCAATGAAAAATATCAGCAAGTTATTGTATGGACATTGACAAACTGATTCTAAAATTTATGTGTAGAGGCAAGAGACCTGGAATAGTAACACAACACTGAAGAAGAACAAAGTTGGAGACTGACACTAGCCAACCTCAAGAGTTACTATGGAGCTACAGTAATTCAGAGTGTGAATAGACACAGAGAGTGAGTAGAGAAATAGATCAATGGCACAACTAGAGATCCCCAAAATAGATCCACACAAATATAATCTATTGATCTTTGACAAAAGAGAAAAGTAAGCCAATGGAGAAAGGATGGTCTTTTTACAGATGATGTTGGAAATACTGAACATCCACATTTTTTCAAAAAATGATTCTTGACACAGACCTTATACCCTTTCCAAAAATTAACTCAGAATTGATCATAGACCTAAATGTAAATCACAAACCTACAAAACTCCTGTAAGACAACATAAGGGAAAATCTATATGATTTTGGGTTGTCAATGAATTTTAAATATCACACCAAAGCACAGTTCATGAAATAAAGAACTAATGAGTTGTACTGTAACCTTATTTTTTTTGATACTGTAATTTTAAAATTAAAAAATTGGGCTTTGCAAAAGACACTGACAGGGAATGAGGAAACAAAACAGACTGGGAGAAAATATTTGCAAAAGACATGTGTGATAAAGAACTGTTACATAAAATACAGAGAAAAACCTCTTAAAACTCAACAATAAGATGGCTCTTCTTTTCACTACATCTGTATCTTTGGGGTAAATACCCAGTAGTGCAATTGCAGAATCATAGGGAAGCTCTATTTTTAATTTCTTAAGGAATCTCCACACTGTTCTCCAAAGTGGCTGCACCCAACTTGCATTCCCACCAACAGTGGTGTAAGAGGGCTCCCCTTTCTCCACATCCTCTCCAACACACGTTGTTTCCTGTCTTGCTAATTTTGGCCATTCTAACTGGTGTGAGGTGGTATCTCAATGTGGTTTTAATTTGAATCTCCCTGATGGCTAGTGATGATGAACATCTTTTCATGTGTCTGATAGCCATTTGTATGTCTTCATTGGAGAAGTGTCTGTTCATATCTTCTGCC
>PISX010024051.1:0-28544 GCA_004024625.1 Mellivora capensis | reverse complement strand
TCATGCCAGTTCTTTCTGGCCTGCCAGGTCTCTGTGGATAAGTCTGCTGCCAATCTAATATTTTTACCCTTGTATGTTACAGACTTCTTTTCCCGGGCTGCTTTCAGGATTTTCTCTTTGTTGCTAAGACTTGTAAATTTTACTATTAGGTGACGAGGTGTGGACCTATTCTTGTTGATTCTGAGGGGGGTTCTCTGCAACTCCTGGAGTTTGATGCTTGTTCCCTTTGCCATATTAGGGAAATTCTCTACAATAATTCTCTCCAATATACCTTCTGCTCCCCTCTCTCTTTCTTCTTCTTCTGGAATCCCAATTATTCTAATGTTGTTTCATCTTATGGTGTCACTTATCTCTCGAATTCTCCCCTTGTGGTCCAGTAGCTCTTTGTGCCTCTTTTGCTCAGGTTCTTTATTCTCTGTCATTTGGTCTTCTATATCACCAATTCTTTCTTCTGCCTCATTTATCCCAGCAGTAAGAGCCTCCATTTTTTATTACACCTCACTAATAGCTTTTTTTATTTCAACTTGTTTAGATTTTAGTTCTTTTATTTCTCCAGAAAGGGCTTTTATATCTCCAGAGAGGGTTTCTCTAATATCTTCCATGCCTTTTTCGAGCCCGGCTAGAACCTTGAGAATCGCCATTCTGAACTCTATATCTGACATATTACCAATGTCTGTATTGATTAGGTCCCTAGCCTTTGGTACTGTCTCTTGTTCTTTTTTTTTGTGATGAGTTTTTCTGCCTTGTCCTTTTTTCCAGATAAGAGTATATGAAGGAGCAAATAAAATACTAAAAGGGTGGCAGAGACCCCAGGAAAATGTCCTTTAACCATATCAGAAGAGACCCCAAAATTTAAAAAAAAAAGAAAAGAAAACAAAGAAAAAATATAAAAAAGAAAAAAATATATATATTAGACTGGTGACTAGAACAGGGTCACCCACTTAATTGTGGGGTATTTTGGTCTCCTAGAAGAAAGTACCTCCAACAATTTTAAAGAATGAAAAATGTATATAAGAGTAAACACAGTGAAGGGATGGAATATGCCTATAAAGATGAAAAACAAAATTTTTTTTTTAATTTCTAAAAAAAGGAGTTGATTAAGTTGGTTGGGAGAATAAAGAAAAAGAAAGTGGAGAGAATTTGCTCAGGCTGGAGACTAGAACACGCCTGGAGCTAGATTTAGGGTGTCTTTTGATCCACTAGAGGAAGTTGTACCCCAAATTTTTTAGAATAAAAAACCCTTATGTGAATACAAAAAATAAGGTTAAATACTATGAAGGATAAAATATGACTATAATAATGAAGGTTCAAAAAAGATTATTATTTTTTTGGAAAAGGTATTGTTAAGATAAACTAGTTAAAAAATGTTAAAAAAAGAAAAGGGTAAAAGTTAAAAAAATTTAGCAGAAAAAGGGAAAAAGAATAAAAAATAAAATTAAAGAAAAAAATTAACTGCCAGACTAAAGAATCATGGGGAGAAAGCCATGACTTCCGCACTTTGCTTTCTCCTCCTCTGGAGTTCCGCTGCTCTCCTTGTTAAGTGAACGTGGTCTTGGCTGGATTTCTTTTGATCTTCTGGGGGAGGGGCCTGTTGTAGTGATTCTCAAGTGTCTTTGCCGGAGGCAGAGCTGCACCGCCCTTACCAGGGGCCGGGCTAAGTAATGCGTTCGTTTCGCTTTCGGGAGCTTTTGTTCCCTGAGCGCTTTCCGTAGAGTTCGGAGGACGGGAATGAAAATGGCGGCCGCCCAGTCTCGGGCCCAGAGGAGCTGAGATTTCGGGGCCCCACTCCTCAGTGCGCCCTCAGAGAAAAGCCCCAGCCACTCCCATCTCCTTCGCGTCTGGCCACGCTCCGAGCTCACCCAGCCTGCGACCGGTTCAAGGTAAGCCCGAGCTGAGAGCTCACTCCTCGGCCCTGTCTCTGTAGCCGGCTTCCCCGCTCCAATACCTGCTAGCTCTGCGACACTCAGACACCCCCGATCCTTCTGTGACCCTGGGGGACCTGGGGCCACATTGACCCTGCGTGGGCTTCACTCCAGTTTAGCCTCTGGAGCGATGTCCCTCAGTGGAGCAGACTTTTAAAAGTCCTGATTTAGTGCTCCATTGCTCTGCTGCTTGCCGGGAGCCGGCCCCTCCCCCACGGTCTATCCTCCCTTCCCTTTCGATTCATTTCTCCGCTGGTCCTACCTTCCAGAATGTGGCCGATTTTCTGTTTCCAGAATTGCTGTTCTTCCTCTCTTCGATCTCCCGTTGGATTTGTAGGTGTTCGCAATGGTTTGATAAGCTATCTAGCTGATCTGCTACCTGATGTAGTCTCAGCCTGCTACTCCTCCACCATTTTGACTTCTCCCTAAACAATGACATTTTGCATTTTCTTCTCTCACTGATTTATTTTAATATAATGATGTTGCTATCCAAAGGTGAGACCCTCTTGCATCTGTTTTGCATGATGACTGTGCATTCAGTAAATAATCTTGCGTGGCTAAAGGATCTCAGGAACTGCTCCATAGATAACCTTGCCAGATGCTTGCAAATATCCAGTTGTACTGCAGGCACTTGCTATCTCTTTTTATCAGTTGTAAACTCATACATCCTTACCTTTCAGACCACTTAAATTCCATTTTTAGGAACACATAATTTTTTTAATTTGTTTTGTCAACTTTTCTTTTTTGATTAAAGAAAAAAAAAAAAGCACCTCTTAAAATTGTTCTTAGGATTTGCTTGCTGCTTTTCCCAGTCGGATTTTTCTCTTCTGTTGTTCTGGGAAAGCATATGCGATGTTAGTTTTTTCATTTCATCCTTGTTTGTAATACACTCCATAGCATGGGACTGCATTGCTTTGTGCATGATGGTAAAATTAAAAGACCCTCTTTGACAGTAGGTAAATTCATTTTCTGGGATTCTGAAAGCCATTATTTAATTTTATTCTGTAAACAGCTAAAAGTAAATAAATAAGGAAAATAATTTTCCTATCATACTTAGTCATAAAGTATATATAAGTTCATGCTGAGTTGTACTTGTTTCTGCCCCTAAGTACTTAATGTAGTAAAATACTCCATTTTCCAGTAATGATTGAAGAACCATTTCATTACCAATTAGAACTGTAGTTAATAAACTACAAATCAAGATATTAGGTGATTTTTGGAATAAAGTAAATCAATGATGGTGATATTTCATATTTTTCCTAATACAACAGAGGTTTTGTACAAAAATGCACAGAGGATATGCTTATTTCTATGTTAACTCCTCAGAGGAAATGAGTTTTTTTTCTCTGTAGAGAAGGTAGATGCTACAGTATGTTCTGCCAAGTCTTTTCCTGGTTTTGTAGCAGGCAGGAACCCAAGCCAATGAGAGGTAAAGAAAATCACTAATGCTTTTGTTCTGTAAAATTTAGACACTGTCCGCATTTATTGATGCCCCATGCTAAATCTTCTGTCTTTTTTCAATTATGATTAATTAATAATATGAGGATTTTTATTTCTTGGGATCTCAGACTAACACTGAGATCAAGAGCTTTAAAAAATAATCAGACTTTAATTATATAGTCTTTAGAATATACTTTAGTATTTATACTGTTTTTTTCTTTTTTCTTTTTTTTAATTTAAGAAAAAGAGGGTGTATGCATGAGCCAGGTGGGCATCAGAGAGAGAGAGAGAGAGAATCTCAAGCAGACTCTGCACAGACAAAGCAGCCCTACTTGGAGTTTGATGAGGGGCTAACACCCATGACACTGAGATCATGACCTCAACCAAAATTAAGAGCTGGAGACCCAATAACTGAGCCACCCAGGTGTCCCTATACTTTTAGTATAAATATGCATATTTGGGTACATAATATGTTTTATGCATATATAGTCTCAAGTGTATTTTTATGTATATACATATATATGATCTGTGCATGTGCATATATATATTTATATAAATATATATATATATATATATATATATATATATATATATCTTCATGATCTGAGGGCTGAGTTGTAAGCTGAATGACTGAATGGCATCATGATCTACAGAACACGTAGGACTGAAATAAAGTCTGTGTGTGTGTGTCCACGTGTATATATATGTGTGTGTATAGAGAGAGATTCATAAGTTCTCAGAGTTGATAGATAGGCTGAATGGCTGAATATACATGTCTCCTTGCCAATATATAAACTTTCCAGAGAAATTTTCCTGCAGCTCTAGCACCAGTGGATTGCATATGCTAACGGAAGAGCTTCCTCCTATGCATGCTCAATTATCATAAACTATTCCACAAGGAAAAGAGATGTTCCATGGAAAACAAATTTGACATATTAATGTCACTACTTCGATCAATACAAGTTAATAGGTGTCCTACTAAGCAAACATTATGTTTAATTTATGAATAGTTTATTTTGGGGCAATTATTATTAGCTCCAATGTTGTCTTTTTTTTTCTTTTCACTATGTTCTTTAGCTTTGTAAGTAAATATTCTGGTCTTAGAGTCATAATCTCCTTTCCTTCATTTTGTTCATTACAAAATATTAAATTAAGTCATTAATAATGTACTATTATACCAGAATATATATATATATATATATATATATATATATATATATATATATCACACTCAGACTCTTTAAAATCAATTTGTTGGATGCTGAACAAAAAGACAACAGAAATAGCATAAGAAAGGATCTGAATTTTAGCATGCAATATTTAGCTCATGATATCATTGACCATCCCTGATTTTGGTACACAGTCCTATGTTTATCTTTGGTGGATGTTTAGCAGCATAGTTTCCTTGCGCAAATGAATATTTTTTTCAATATATCCAGTGTTTAAAGAAGCAGCTGAGAATCAAGTAGCCATCTTTTGACCTTCTCTGGGGCTGGAGTGGATTTCTTTTTTGTTTATAATAGTTCTGATGTCTTAAATTTATTTTGGCATATTGACCTTATCTCTTTTATTCCAAGATACTTATTTTAAAATCTGTTTTTTTGCCTCCTTATAAAGACAATATCATCTTTACTACAACCTTTGTTTGAAAGATATTGGTAGAAGAGTTCCTCAAATTTTTCTTTTTTCCCTGGGAACTCTGAGTTCTTTACCAGTATTCTGTAAGACAGAGTACATTTTTTTTTAATTCAAATAGGAGTTCCTGAAGGAGATTTAGTGCTTGCTGAAAGATGACGCATACATGTTCTACTGATTCCACTTCTGTAGTACCTCCCATCCATCCCTCCTTTCTATTTCCAATGCTTGTTTTCCAAACTGTCACACAAACTAAGACATCAGTCTTCCAAATCCTTCTCCCATTCCTATCTTACCTTCTGATACAAGAATTACCTGAAAATATATATTTAAGATTTTACCAAATTAAAGTGATGCTTACAGAATAAAGTCAAAACTCCCAAATGTCAAATTTAATAGCCTTTATTATTTGGACCTGGCTTCCCTTTTCAAAATGAATTGGAATTCCTTACTTTTTTCTATCAGTTTTAACTCTGCACTAATACCTGTGGATTATTTGTGCTTTTCTGCATTTGTTTAAAGAGCACCTTTGTGTGGAATGGCCTCCTTAACACTTTCTCCTTCATAAATCCTCTTGTCCAACAAGCCTCAATCCAAGTATACCTTTAGCACATGGAGAACGTTTTAACCATAACTCCTTAGATGTCCATGACTTGCCCATTTGTATCATAATTATGTAGTTGTACATTCTTCTTCAGCAGTAAGCCCTGTAGAAACAGAATCACATGTGAATTATCTTTGTATATCCCTAGTATGGTAGTTTGCACTTAATGAGCCTTTTATTACTTGATGAATAAAAATGAATTGCTGATGCATAGTGTTCCATCATGGTCCATGCCTAGGTTTAAAACAAAGTCCACAGGAAGATCTCGGCTTTATTACCCAGGAAAGTTTACCATAGGAAGAGATGTTAATAAGTTCATCAGCTCTGTCCTCTAGGAAGTCCGTCTAGTTGGGAAGAATAGAAAATATGGTATAGAAACAAATAATATAATAGGGTCCAATAAGTGGTATAGAACCTAAAGGCTACACAAGTATGGAGTAGGGGAAGAGGGAACATTGCTGAGGAGGGATGGTCATTTAAGACTTCACAAAGTTGAACATTGAATCAGGTACAATTGATAGAATTTGAATAGACACAAAAGAGATGGGAATGACCTTCAGAATTGAGTTCTTGGTTAATAATGGCTTCAGTGAAGGAAAAACAAAAACAAAGCATAATATGGAGCAGGTGTTCTCTTCCATGGATTTCTCAATTTTGTTCCAGATATAGGGATCACTCAAGGTTGCTGTTGGATTTGAATAAGGATCAAAGCAATTTTGTTTGCATCCATCTGTTTAAGCATCTTTCATGGATCCAAAAGTTCCATATAAGGAGAAATATCCATTCTTTTTGAGAATAAAATCAAATTCTTAGAGTTTATGTAGCACCTCTATTCTCTCTACACACAATTTAGAGTAGGTATATTTGTAGGAAAGCCCATATCAAAACTGCTTTTAGCAACAATAGGCCATTGCCCCTTTACCCAATGGACCCTGGGAGTTATTCTAGCAATGTATTGCCTTTGTGACTATTACATCAATTCAGACTTGCCCTATTTTTAAAACATTGGTGGCATATAAATTCTAAATGATATTAATAATACAGCACATGAATGATTGATCTCATTTATGATACTTAACATTTTCAGCAATTTTCCATGGTCCTCAAAGAGAATCTGTATTAAATGTGCTTAAAGTGTTAAAATAGTAAAGTTTCTGTGATATGATTAATTGACACCCCAAAGACCTGACCTATTCACCTGCTAAGATGCTAACTATGCAAAGGTTAGAAGGTGTGAACAGAATTATAATTAGCTGGGATTAGGCCAAGAAAGAGTTCACTATTTAACTTAGTGGCATATTCAGTAGTTTACCAAGGGATCGAGGTTTGCAGATTTTCTTTTCTTAATTTTGGTATGTTGCATACAATCTGTAGTTCGTCTAATAATAAAACAGTAAAATTATTACATTGAAAGGTCATTGAAAAGAGCCCTTGATCTCTCTCCTCTGTTTCCAAATTTCCATAGGGTGCAGGTTTTCACAACTTCACTTACACTTTAATTTTAGCTTTCTACATTGCTCCTCTTTTTTGTTTTGTTTTGCTTTGTTTTTTTGTTTGTTTGTTTGTTTTAACTTCAAGGGTTCTCCTTTTGTTCCAATGCTACAAGTCTAGATCTTAATAACCATCCAGGTCCCAGTAGAAATTCTACTCAGCCATAAACACCTTAGTGTTCTAGTTTTTTGGAAGTAGTGTTTCCCCTTCCAGAAATTTCTATACTTGATATTTCCACTTTGGTTCTTGTGCTTGTATATGCTTATCATTTAGCAGTATTTTTGACTTATACTAATTGTATTTTTAAAAATGATAAAGTCAAATATGAAACTTTAGTTTTGATGAATGTTCTATGATTATGTAACATAGGAGGAAGTTGGGTGAAGTGTATGTGGGAAATTTCAGTACCATATTTGCAACTCTGATTTAAATTTACAATCTTCATAGATCATAGGATTAGTCATTTTACTTGAACAGAATGTCTGAGGTCAGCCAAATGATGTTACATAATTATAGACTTGCAAAAATGTACAACGGAAAGATAAATAATAACTTTCAGACTACAGACTTTGTCAGCTTTCCCTGAAGCACTAAAATCAAGGTGGGTTGGTAAAAGATCAAAAACATTCCAAAAAGAGATCCCTTATCTAAATATTTTTATTCACTACTTCCTTCAGATCATTTGCTGACCAGTGGTTTTTTCCCGAGTACTTTTTTTTCCCCCAGACCAAACTTAGGCCATTAAAATCTTTTTTCAAAGAAATATAGATGAATACATTGTCGAGGAGGGCAAAAAGGGAGTTTTGTATACATAAATCTCCAGAGCCTTGACTTAACTTTTTCTTATAATAAGTGCCGTTTAAAAGCAAGTGAGATTTTTTTTTAAAAGAAACAACTAATTCAAAGAACCTTAAAAACAAAGAAATTTACAAATCCCACATATAGTGACAAAAAAAATCTGACATCTGCAGTTGATCCATTCATTAAAATAAGACAATCTGTGCAGCCCATTTCTGTAACTCTTTTGCAGACTGCCTTAACTTTCCATTCTCATAAAATTGGAGATGGGCTGTTTGTTTTATTGGTAACTGCGGCAGTAGCAGAATGGTCCTATACTTGCCAGTCCACAAACCCCATAGATGTTTATCCACTCACGGCAGTGCCAGCCTGCCGCATTATTTCAGCAAGTGACGTTCCTCCATGAAAAAACAGCAGCTGCTCACTCAAAATAAACTTGTTTTGTTTATGCTGTCAGCAGAAAACTGTTTTAAAAAAAAATCATTAGATGCATCATGCTGTTGCAGTATGTTAAATTGTGAAACATAAAGAAACATTTCTGAAAGATAAGCACCATGTTACCTCCGCATCTTCAACATGAAGCATTTCTCTCTTTTCTGAATTATTCAAATACGGGAGAGATTGGTGATCTCCCATGTTTAGACACAATGTTAATGATGCCAAGCTGATAGGTTGAAGCCCCTGGCAGGCTAGTGAAATTTACACAAAGGGAAACGTGTGGAAAACATGGCACTAAGGTCAAAGGACCTGGAACCAATGCTGGCTCAGCCAACCTCAATCTGTATGACCTTGGATATGTCTCTTGATCAATCTGAGCTGCATTTTTTTTTCATCAGTCTAATGGTCCCTTTAGAGATCACATTTTATCATGCAGTATTTTCATTGTTAGTGATCTTCATCAGTTGGGAGAGTATGCATGACTGATGTATAATTTACTCAGGGTCAGAATAAATTTCTAAGACCCTGTTTTGCTAAAGTAGTCAATAAAGATATTTTTGTATTTAAAAAGACAGCTTTATTTCATTTCTCTACTTAAAATATTTGGAAGTGGATTTTTGGATGTCTTTTTCCACCAGCGGACATGGGCAAAATAAATTACAAGGTACCTATGATAAATTACTATAGCATTAGTATAGTATTCACTTAGAAAATTGGATTGCATTCATTAGAATGCTATATGGACTGGCATGGAGCATCAAAAAGCATTATTACTTTTAAAGAAAATATGTAGGAAGATAGGTTATATGTAGCTTGTCCCATCTTTGTAAAACAAAAGTATGTACACATGTATATACATACACAAAGTTGTAGGGTAAGATATTATCAAACTATTTTAAAATGGCTTTCTCTGGGAGTGATATTAATATAGGAAAATCTCCATAATCATTTTAATATGTTTATAATTGAAGGTTTGTAGTTAACGTAAATGACTAAAATATAGGTATTAGTGACAATGATACTTTTTTAAGGTAGAATTTTAAATGTAAGGTTTTGTTTTTTTTTTAAGATTTTATTTATTTATTTAACAGAAAGAGAGAGAGATCACAATTAGGCAGAGAGGCAGGCAGAAAAAGAGGGAAGCAGGCTCCCTGCTGAGCAGAGTGTCGGATGTAGGACTGGATCCCAGGACCCTGAGATCATGACCTGAGCCAAAGGCAGAGGCTTAACCCATTGAGCCACCAGGTGTCCTTAATTGTAAGTTTTTACAAATTTTGAGGACTCTGTGCATTTGTGCCACCATGATCTAGAAGAGTGTCTCCGAGCCTTTTATAATCAATTGTCTGATACCAACCCTTGGCGCCAGACAACACTGATCTTATTTTTTCATTAATTGACTTCTTTTAGACGTTAGCAAAAATGGAAACACACGGTTTCTTCTTTGTATTTATCTTCTGTTGATCAGTATATTGATTTTTTATTGTAAGTACCTACATTATAGTATGAAGCAGTAGTTTCTTCCTTTTGTATTGCTGATTGTTATGTGAATATGCCATGATTTGTTTTTCTGTCCTTCTCTTGATGGATTTTTGCATTATTTCTAATTTTTTCGTATTATGAATAATGCTACCATAAACATTCATGTACAAGTATTTTTATAGGCAAATGCTTTATTTCTCATGGGTATTTCCAGAGTGGCTGTATCATTTTGCATCACTACCAGAAATGTAAGACAATTGTCATTGTTCTACTTACCTGTCAGCACTTGTTACTGTCAGCTTTTTAAATATTAGCTATTCTTATGGGTACCTACTGATATTTCTTTAGAGTTTAAATTGTATTTCCCTGGTGGTGAAAGGTGTTTACTGTCTTTTCACATGCTTATTCTTATCTTTTGTGAATTGTCTTTTCAAATCTCTTGCCCATTTAAAAAATAATGCATTCCTTCCTTTTATTATGGAGTTGTAAGAGCCCTTACAAATATAGATACACTTTCAGCTGTGGGTTATGCAAATATTTTCTCCTTGCCTGTGTCTTGCCTTTTTATTTTCTTAACTGTATGGTGAAAAGTTGAATGTTTTACTTCTCATGAACTCCAAATGGTCATTTTTTTTTTTTAAAGCTAGTGCTTTTTTTGTTCTAGAAATCTTTGTCATCCTAAAGGTTGCAAAGATTATCTCCTATATTTTCGTCTAGATGCCTTTTCATTTTAGATTTCCTGTTTAGGTCTTTTTTACTTATATAATCAGAAAATACAGGACAATATTTATAGTAAAAATATGATACTTTTAACATAAAAATATAAACTTTTACAAACTACTTTCAAATTGATCTCTCCAGAGTGTTTATAAAAGGTCTGATTTGTAAAAAGATAGGGGTCCATCTTCAGGAGGAAAACTGCATTTTCTACTATATACTTAGCCTACCTGCAGAGAAGAGATTTTTTTTCCTTTGCCTCATCTTATCTTTTCATACAAAAACATCCTTCAGTGTAATAAGTTTCCTTCAGTTGGCAATGCTCAACACAATCATTTAGAAATAGAAATGTTTTCTGAATTTTTACCATGTGTCCCACAATTTGCTAGGTCCTAGAAATAATACATCATTTCTGTGGGATTTAATCTATGCCATGGAAAAGCAGGGTCAAACATAACTAAAGAGATCATTACAATACATGATATAATGGAAGTGCTAGGGAAAAAAAAAGAAAAAGGAAGGCTGCTACTGACACAGAGTGGGGCTTATAAACCACAAAACCACAGTATGGTAGGGATACAAGTCTCCTGAAATGGGTTTCAGCATCCAAGTAGTGATTGGTACTAGATGTGTTTACATATTCCTGGGCAGGTTAAACTACTGGGGGAAAAATGGTTTGAGAAAAGAAAATAATTTTGCTTGGGATGTTTTCAGTTTGTTTTTCTCCTCCAGCTTTGGTTGGTAGACAAGTCGTTATGGGTATTAAATCAACCTACCTGTGCCCCAGTGGTTCTGCTATTTTTTGTTTCTGAGTCTCACTCAGACAAATGGATCCATTATAGACTGTCTACTAGCAATAAGACACCTTGAATGAATGCACAGCTTCTGTTAGTTTCCTTTTCCCCTAGGGTTACATTTATCCATCTCCACTTTTATTTTAACTTAAGTCTCTCGGTCCAGGTAAAGAATGCTATTGATAGCCAGTGAGTTTTATGTCTGCCTGCTGCCTTTCCTTATGTGGCTGGTCATCTTAAACAGGGTCAGGATATGGTTGGAAATTCTTCTCTATCCAGTATGTAGATTCTAGAACTAAAGAAGACCTGCAGGAATAAAACTTTATAAGTCTTTTATTGACTAATGGTTTTAGTTTTATTCATTTAAAAAGTACGTATTTAGCACTTCCTGTATGCCAAAAACTATGGTCAGTGCTATAACTAAACTGAATAAGACAGACACAGCTGCTGTCTTATAAAGCTGACAATGAAGCCAGAATGGATGACATTGAACATTAATTAGAGGTATGATGAGTAGTGTAAGGACAAGTGTCATGCTATAGCATATATAGCAGAGGGCTGAGGAAGTGACATTTCAGCTGACACTTGAATAGGCTATAGAGCAGGAGCAGAATGATTTCATAAAGATAAATTCCTTGCAAAACAACTCTGAGGTGAAGATGTGCACAGAGTATTTCAAGAGCTGAAAAAGAGCCAATATGGTTGCAATATCGAGAGAAAGGAAGACACCAATGGCCAAAGAGGCTGAGAAAAGAAAAATCGGATCTCCATAGGTCTTTAAGCAGAAATTACCAGTTAAGTTGTCATGGGCCTTGGGGAGACATTAGAAAACATTGCCTCCACTGGCTTCAGTAAAAAGAATTTTTTTTTTTTTTGGTCTTCTGTAACAAGAAGTCCTAAAGTAAAGCAGCTTTAAGTTCAGTTAATTCAACAACTCATTATCTAATAATTTGAGGGGTTTTGTTTTGTTTTGTTTTTTTTGATGCAACTTAATAAGTTTATTTAAGTAGCACTGGGGACAGGACCTGCAGGCAGAAAGAACTGCACTTTTGCTGTATGAATCTGGTGGTTATATGCTTCGTGTTTGAGGGGGAGGGGACAGGCAGGGAGCATTAGATCATAAATACTAAATGAGTTACTCAGAAATGGAGTAGTTCCCCCTCATGTCTGCAAGATGCACATCCTCACATACCAATATCCAGAGCTGTAAGCATAATACATTTCTTGTATCTCTTTTTAAGAAAAAAAAAATTATCTTCATAAATACTCAGGAAATTTCCCTTGCATCTTATTGGCCAGAATGGGTCACAGGATCTTTGGTTTTCTGTACTATTGATTTGTAAGGGGATATAACCACCGTAACTAGTCATTTGAGGAATACGTGAGGGCGGGCGGGAGTAGGTAAGTGGAGGCTATACATTGAATGTATACAGTTCTTTAGACTTGTTTGTGTGGAGGGAGCTAGAATGGTAAAATCTAGTGTGAACTTACTCATGTGGAATTAGGCTCCTTAAAGCCATTAAGATCAGTCATAAGATTCCCAAATTTTTGATAGCAGTTTAAAATGTGGGTACTACTAGTCTGGTAGGAGGGGAAAATTATTGTTGGGTGGGCCACCAGAAGTGCCCAGGTTAAGGACTTTGGACCTTATCAAAAGGAAGTTGGGAAGCAGTTGAAAGGTCCTAAGCATGGGGGGGGAACCACACTCACAATACAATTTTTGTTAAAATTATAATTTTCTCCAATATGAGAAATGAGAATTTTTAACTAAAAGTATAATTATCCAAGATGAGGAAAAGGAGCAAGAAAAGACAAGAAAAACACTTTTGAGGCTATGATAGTAATGCCCATGAGATAGCTTGGAGTAGTTAGGGTAGAAGAATAATTACTATAATCCCAACATCCTTAATAACCAACATCAGTAAATCTGGTAGTTAAAATTGGCAGATGAAAGAAAGGGAGAGGTCAAGCTTGACACTGGAGGTTCTGAACTGGACAACTGGTTAGAATGAAGTGCCATTTATTGAGATAGAAACACTGAAGGGCAGCAGAGTGGTGCAGTTTTGGTATATTGAATTATTGAATTGAATTTGAGCTGCCAATAAGATGTTCAAGAAGAGATACTTGATCAATTTAGGTATGGAGTTGAAGGGAGGGGCTGAACTCTAGATATAATTTTGCTGGTATTTAGTATAAAAGTGAAATCAGAAATGGGCAAATAAGATGAGCTACAAGAATATAGAACAAGAACAGAATGTTTAATCTCATCCTAAAAGATGTCAAGCTTCAAAGATCTGGAAGGGGAGAGTTTCTGATAAATCTGACATGAGTGGGTTCTGAGAAGTTAGAGAAAAAACAGTGGAATATTATCTCATAAAAAGAAGCCATTTTTCCATAAAAAGGGAGTAGACACATGTATCAAATGCTTCTGATATTCTGGCAAACTGAGGAAAGAAGTGCAACCATTAAATTTATTGATATAAAGTGGTGCAATTTTATGAGAATAGTTTGGTAGAACTGTGTCACGGTTCTGACTAGAGTAAGTGAGTAGTCAATGGACAGTAGAAATAGGGGTTCCCAGAAAGAAAAAGTACTGGACATAATTATAGGTACCTCTGTTCACATTAAGGAAAAACTGTCTGTCTTTAAGCTTTCATGTTTGGCACAGTACATATTTTATACCAGGGAAAATGGTTTTCTTAGTCCTTCAATTTTCATCTGCAAAACGGTAGGGTCTTTATCCTTAAAAGAGTAGGACATGCAAAAATGAGATGAAAATGGGGCATCTACTGTGAATCACAGTATGTTAAACCCAACTTTTCTTCCATAAATTATTTAGGCCATAAAGGCAGCTGCTTAACAAAACTTAACTGTAAACTGCAGCAAAATTTGGGGGCATGTTATATCATAACAGAAAATTTTACTATTCTATTACTTCTTTAGAAGTTCTAGCCTGCTTGGATTTCTAAATTAATATTCTTACAAGATGATTAAGGAGACTCCTTCAACCATCAGAAAGTACATCTGATAACACTGCACAATAGATTTTGGCATTGGACTAGATTACTGAAGTGTGGACTATGAATGGAAGAGAACAGAGGTGAAAGCATCATCGTTAATCAAAGTGCTTTGTAGATGACTGGTTATTGGACACACAATTTATATGCTCCTTCACTCAGTTTCATATAAGAAAATATGTCCATCACTTGATAGGTTGAATTAGCACACTAGAAATAAGACATACTGTGGCCTTTTTTGAGAACTGATTCTAATAAAACTATTTGTGAATTTATGGGTGATTGAAAATGTTCTTAAAGTAGTGCACATTGACTAGGAAAGTATGATGTTTTCCTATTTTCACCAAAGTTATCCTAAATGGAAAAACATGTTGGATAAGGTCTTGTTATATGAAGACCCCTTTAAGTGCAATATATTAGGTGGATTGACCTTGATTCTGAAACTAATAATTGTAAATATTCCAGTGACTTCAGTTGAATGGATCTATCATTTATTTACCTTTGTTCTCCACTTATCCCCTGTCTCACCAGATTGATGAATGGCTTACCCTACAGACTACAAAATAGCCCTAATGAGCCAGGCCTATAAAGTCTCATGATTCTCATATTTTTGAATCATATCTGGAAAGATTACCATAATGATTTGTCTTGAATGAGTTCCATCCCTGCTTTTTCCTTGAGAGTAATAATTTAATTTAAAACTTCCCTTTTCATTTATTTGTAGTAATTTCTGCACTTTGAACATTTGCATGTATGTCCAGAATGTATTCTATATTGTCCATCAAGGGAAAATGGTAATGCATTTATAAAGTGCTCCAGTCAAAATTAGCCCAATATTAAATGCAGAATCCAGTCAGCAGTTCCATCTTTTGATGGATCATGCTGTCAAGATTTTCAGTGAGTTGACAATTTCTACTTGTAAGCAGTTTTTGAGGAAAGAAGACAGTAAAAGATCTTAAATAAGTATCTAATCATCAAGTTGTATATACTGTTGTGGACGAATTATAATAAAGCCATGCAATTTAAAGTGCAGGTCTCAGGTTGAGTCTATCTCAACATAACTGAAAAATGTCATCAGAATGATTTCATGTTTATATGTATCATTTTCCACAGAATATTCTTAAGTGTTTCTAAAGAGTAGTTAGCCAGGATTCTCAAATCGCCTACGAAAAAAATACAAAAAACGTTGTGTCATGATTATATTAATATATTCGCTAGTCAGTCTTGAATATTTATTAAGTGACTGTTTCATGCCAGTCATTGGGCCACATGTCCAATTTGCTTCTACAACACAAACTCTCCTGGTCCTTTAGATCAGTCTTAAATGGTGATATTCCCTTGGAAAATCTAGGGTCTCTTTATATCCAGTTCTCTAGAGGTGATAGCATCTACTTTCCTCTTTTTGGAGAGAAGAGGTAACACAACACAATAAGTCAGTCTTGAGTTAGGAAATGATATGCAACTGGGAAATTAGGCTATGAGTAGGAATTGGAACATTTTTATGAGTAACAGAAGGATCTTAAGCACAGAAGTGAGCCAGGGAAAATAGTAAATGTAGAGGTGATGGTGACAGAATGTCTAGACCTAACCTGACAGATGCTTCTCTGTTCTACTTGGAGGGTGAGATCCAGCCTTTAGAAGAGAATTAGGGGAAGACAGACAAATAATCTCAAATTTTAACTTAGCTAAATTAGAAAATAGCTTTTACTAGCCTCACATTAAATCAATTTCAGTGATGGAAGCTTTGGGCTAATCAGCTCCTGTCTTAATTATCTAGGAAAGGACTGATTTTGTCTTAAATGCTTAAGGTAGGAGGGTAGGAAGGTAGGACTCAGGGGAGGACAAATAAGCTTATTCATAAATAGTGATTGTCTCTGTAGCTATCTTGTGAATGAATTACACTTTGCCCTCCTCCCACCTTCTTGTTCAAGGGCAGTTTTTGACCAATAGACAAACTCCTGTTATAAGACCTCAGAATCACTGCATTGCTTCATCTCAATAGCCATAGACCTTTATGGGCCCGCTGTTGCTATTGCTTGCTTTCCTCATCCTTTTTTGTAACTGCATCTTGATTCCTTTGGATAACTATTTCCCTTCGTTTGAAATGGTTATGGTAGAATTAAGTTTTAAGATGCTAAACTTAAAACTTAATTCTACCATAACCATTTCAAACGAAGGGAAATAGTTAAACTTCTCTTGGCCGAGAGGTGGGTGGGGTACCTGAGTTCAGCCAATCAGATTCTTCCTCAAACTTGGATATTTCCTGAAGTGATAAAAGGTGAGAAAATGGTTGAATATAGTTTATTACAATAATGAAGCTTTGAAAAGACTCCCCATGTTCCTGCTTCTTTTTTTTTTCTAAGACTGTCTTGGTTCCTGAACTTTCCAAGGTTTGGTTTTTCAGGTTTTCTTTTAGTTCTACAAGTTATTTCCTTCATATGCCTCCATAAAATTATCTAGGTTGGGGCACCTGGGTGGCTCAGTCATTAAGTGTCTGACTTCAGCTCAGATCAGGATCCCGTGGTCCTGGAATCGAGCCCTGCATGGAGCCACACATTGGGCTCCATGCTCTGCGGGAAGCCTGCTTCTCTCTCTTCCACTCCCCCTGCTTGTGTTCTCCCTGTTACTATCTCTCTGTGTCAAATAAATAAATTTTAAAAATCTTTAAAAAATTACCTACGTTACAAGCTCTAAAATTTGTTTTTCATTGGTGGCAATTAAACATCACTATTTTTTGTTAGATATCTCTCAAAACCTTAAAGCAAACCAGCACATTTCAAATCTTGCTTTTAATGAGTCCTCAAACAATGTATTTTCAAAAAAACACTTCATTCTTAATAAATGCATACGGACTTTCACATGAATACACTGTGGATCATTTAATGACAACTCGGATGTTTTGAGCTTGAAAAGCAATCTGATAAAAAATAGGATTAAAAGTTCTCCAAGTGTATCACTGGAATTAAAATCTAAACTCTCTCATTAGCAGTAATATATATAAATATAATAATCTTGGAAAATTTTCTTAGCATCTAAGTTCTTCCATTTTTTTAATATAAAATTCATTGATGTGATGTCCTTAGAACAATGTCTGAGCACATAGTTAAAAAAAAAAAATGTTGGGGCACCTGGGTGGCTCAGTGGGTTAAAGCTTCTGCCTTCGGCTCTGGTCATGATCCCAGGGTCCTGGAATAGAGACCTGCATCGGGCTCTCTGCTCGGCGGAGAGCCTGCTTCCCCCTCTCTCTCTGCCTGCCTCTCTGCCTATTTGTGATATCTGTCTGTCAAATAAATAAAAAATCTTTTTAAAAATGTTAGTTCCGTACTCAGTGAGGAAGTAGCTATCATGCTACTTTATGTCAAAATTCAACTTTGAATTTATTATAAGCAGGGACCTTGTTTTGGCCATCTTGATATTCCTAATTCTGAACCCAGTTGGTGCTTGCTTTTTTTTTTCCCCCTCAATGGCTATACTGTAATTATTAAACATTTGGGGTTTGTTTTTATATATGTGTTGTAGTTGTCAGGTTTCTGTGTGAATATTAATAACATCATCTATAAGTCTACTGAGAACTTAATTATAAGAGTTCAAACCTGCTATCCTCCTACAAAGTACTCTAGCTTTAAATAGTTATACATTCATATCATATTTCATTGTTTATTTCCTTCCTGTCTAATTGTTAGGCTATCTCTGAACAATTAAGATTCTATCAGTGGTTCTCAGCCTTGGCTGCATATTAGAATCAGCTGGAGAGCTTTCAAAAACACTTATTCCAGTTTACCCCAGATTAATAAAATAGTCTCCCCAGGAATGGAACCTGGATATCAGCATTTTTCCCAAGGCCCTAGGTAGTTCCAATATGTATCCAGAATTGAATCACTGCTTCTGGAACTCTGATAGACCTCTATAGATAGATAGATAGTAAATATAGATAGATAGTAAAATATCTATCACTAAGTCTGAAAAGTATAGAAGATTGTTTTTCTTAAATTAAGGAATTATGAATTTTGGCTGAAATGTCTATGGTTTGCTCACAAAACTAAACAATAGGATAACAGAACTCAAGAAAAAGGCCGCTTAGTCCATTTCTCCTTCCTGTTCCGTTCATCGCCCAATTATAAGAAACAGTTGTTTCACTGAGAAGATGGAATTATGGGGAGGTTACTTGAGGATTTATTGTATTTTTAGAGTTTATTTTATCTATGTGAATACCTCAATATCTTAAGAGGCCGGGATCTGTACATTATCTGACTGCATTTTATAGACAACATATGTAACAGATTAAATTCTATAATCCAAATAAATGATATTTCTAAATTTATATCAGCTTAAGACCTTTGGGGGCATGACTTTTGGTTGAGAACAGAGGTGATGTGTGGTGTGTGTGTGTGTGTGTGTGTGTGTATAAAATGGGTTAGCATTTTTCTTGATACAAAAAGTTTAAAGCTTTAACCACTTAACTTTTCATATATCTATAAACAGTTATCATTTCACCTCCAAATTTCTCTTTTCTGTGGTAAACAAGGCCATTCTATGTATGTCATGGTTTCATGAACATTCAGTATGCTCACTATCCTCTTTAATCATAGCTGACTTTGAACCAAGCATCCATCATGTGTCAATACCGTTCTAAGTGCTTATTATGTGTTAAATCATTTCATTATCACAGCAACCCTATGAGGGAGTAGCTATTTTTTTTTAACAGGTGAGAAAACTGAGGCACAGATATGTTAAGACATATTTAGAAATCTGCCAGAGGTCTCAACCACAATTCTGACAATTCTGGGTCTGCTTTCCCAGTCACTACGCTATAATGATATATATTCTATGTAGCAACATATAATGGAATCTGTGAAAAGGCAGCCAAGTTACTACTTCATTGGAAAATATGGGTGAGGAAAGGGACATTTTTCTTAAGTTATCTTAAAAATAACTTCGGTTTTTGATCTGCTACATAAAGCAAGAATTTGTATAGAGCTTTATGGTATGTCTTATGCAAATTTCCATCCTCTAGCAAATGGTTAAAACTACTGACAAATCCCATTTTGATCTTGCTTGTATGTGCCATTGAAAGCCAATATTTTGGGAAGTGACATCTAATGTAAGAAGAGTTCCCAGTGTTCATCATACCTGTAGGTTAATCTTTTTTTTAATGCCTTGGGTACTCACAGGCAACGAGCTGGGGTAAATACATCAATCCCAGCACATTTGAAGTAACAGGCAGAAGTCTGTGCTCAGTGGTGCAGTGTATCAGGAGAGAAGCTAGGACTACTGGAATGTGCACTACTGAATTTGGGCAGCTGGCCGATGTCTAACACCGCCAAAAGAAGTGCATTTTTTTTAATCATCTCTTCCTATGTCGAAGTTGGGAGCATCATTTCCACCAGCTTCTACTTCCCTATCAGTTTTATGCACTCAACAACTCTGAAGGCAAGTAGCTTGTATTTGCATATTAGCAAGGCAGCAAAATATATTTATTCCTTTCATCTTTGGGAGGTGGGGTAGAGAGATAATCATGGAAACAAGGACTGGACATTTCCAACACTTTCAGTCCTAAAAGCATACCAGTGAGGCAGATAACATTTGAACCATGGTATCAAAATATAGCAAAAACAATGTAGTACTTAGCAATCTACAGCTTAGAGAAGCAGACAAATCAAATGTTCTTTTTTTTTTTTTTTTAAATAAGTATGACCTTTGCCTCCATTCTGTACTCTGAAGATTGGAACACAGGTTTGCCACACATTCAAATGGAATAATTAAGGCAGAATCTTAAGTAAAACTAGGGACTGAAACTACCAGCTCTACAATCTTGATGGGACTGATTATGTATGTGTACAACCTTCTGAGATTCCTTTCAGTGAATCATCTAGACTAAAATAGTTACTTGTACTTGGTGCAGATGTAGCCTTAATTAAGGATGACAAAGAGCAACTCCGTCACAACTTGGAATATCCTCAAGGGAATGGAGTCAGATAAAAATATATTGACATTTTCTCTTGATTTCATCACATCTTTTGCACAATCCCTCTTTTCTTTACACTCCAGTATTCTGCATGTCTCACATACAGTTCAATTTTTCATCCAAAGTCAGCTTGATATTCCTGCTCCACAGTCTCCAGTTCTGATGGAAACCTCCCTAAATGTTAGCCAGGCAATGCCACCTCTTCTTTGATCTCTTTTGAATTTAGTAAATTTCACTATAAATTAGGTGGATACATACTTTTTCAGTCCTTAATTACAATACTTCCACATATCAAAATATTTTCCTTGGTAACTCCAATATGCAGGATACCTAATTTATTTACACTTTTGTTTTAAAAAATATCTTGACCTGCGGCTACAGAAAACCATGGACCACTAGGCCTGATATGAGCCATGGATTTCATTGGTCAAATTCTCTCTTTGGTGTTTGAATCTTCTCTGTAGTGTTCCAGACAAGTGGTGATCCAGGTTCACCGGGAAGGTTGCAAGGTGGGAAGCTTACCACCTCACAAAGATAGTAATGTTACTTAATATTGTTCATTATAATACACATATATATGCCTCAAAATTGTCAATTGGTCCTAGTTTTCTTCTGTGATAAATTTTAAAACCTCACCCACCTTACAACTTTTCAGATATCTAAAAACATTGCCTACTTTTTTCCCCCTTTCCTGAGATAGACATGGCAGTTTCCATACATGCCATGGTTTCATTCATATTCAACATAATCACTCTTCTTGTTAGTCTCTTCTGAATGTGTGCCAATTTTTCTATCTGTGTCCTAGACATGGAAATGTCCTACTCTAATTCCTCTTCAAACTGCCTCCAGTTGAGGGGAGTGAGGTCAGAAGACAGCCATCAGCTTTAGTTCTCCAGATCAGAGTCAGCTGCAAAGCTGAGCCTTACCCAGGCCACTACCTCCTGGGGCATCCTGCCTCCTTAGACCAAGGGAGGCAGATGTATAAAAGCCCAGCCATTTCAGTCCAAAGGGGGATGACTGACAGGCAATGTAAGCTCCATAGCTCTCCATTCAGTTGGCCCAAGTTTGTTTCACTTTTTTCTCTGTCCAGTACCACTTCTTCACCTCCCAACCCTGCCTTTCCACATACATTGATTGTTAACAAGCATCATATACTTTGAATTTGGCCTAATTGTGGGCTCCCAGAGGACCTAATCTAAGACAATATTTCTGTTTATACTGCTCTTTGCCCAGAATATATTTTAAACCAAGTGCAGACCCTCTATTATATTAAATGTGACTTTAAAAACACTGAACCACAAAATATATAATCCCAGGTTGTCAGGATTACTTTGGATATATTTTTATTTTCCTCTGTTTACTTCACCTAAGTTCATGTGCTTATATGATGACTACTATTTCCCAGAGTTTTTGTTAAAATATTAAGTCAGGACACCTGGGTGGCTCAGTTGGTTAAGCGACTGCCTTCAGCTCATGTCCTGTTCCAGGGTCCTAGGGTCGAGGGGTTCATTGGATTCCTTGCTCAACAGGGAGTCTTCTTCTCTCTCTGCCCTTCACCCTGCTCGTGCTCACTTGTTCTCTGTCTCTCTCACAAATAAATACAATCTTAAAGAAAATGTTAAGTAAGTCATTTGTGAAGTTCGAGTCCTATTCACAAGTCTAAAGTAATACATGTCAATTAGTGCTTATTGGTTATAGTTATTCAGTTAAGATTCTGTTTCATTATGTTTTCATAGTACTAGGATAACAATAAAGAAGTTATCACTCAAATAATTTTTAATAGCACTACAAAAACACACGTAGAAAGAGGCATGAAACTGTGGTATGATAAATGTCTGGGCACACTCATGTGTCTACCATGCTGGTGATGAAAACGAATCCAGCAGCTCCTAACTTCACCCTCTTTCCTAGCTTTAACCTCATAGATAAATTTGTATTTTATCTTAGTCCTTTTATATAAATTGAATGTTATAGTTGATAGTCCTCTGTGTGTCTGGCATCATTCACCAAATATTAGGTTTGTGAGATTAGTGAATATTATTGTGTATAGCAGTACTATATTGATTGTTTTTAATTGCTGTATATAGTGTCCCATTTTATGAATATAGCTCAGTTTGTTCCTTTTACTGTAGATGGACAATTTTGATTATTTCAGAAACGTCTCCTCCTATTTTTTACATACTTAGTATGGGTTTCTGTTGGCTGTGTATGTACCGATGCAACCAGTGGCTCATGGAATACACCTGTGTCTGAACGGATAGCAGTTTTTACAGTTGTACTACTTGGCACTCTGCCCACACTCTATGAAAGCTCATTTGTTCCATGTCCTTACTAACACTGTAATGGTCACTGGTTTTCACGGGAGAACGTAGTTGCATTTTCAGATATTTCATTTAGCTTTGGATTTCCTCTTCTGCAAAGTTCTTGTAAATGTCTTTCATCATTTTTTGGTTTGTCTTCCCCTACTGATTATCAAGAAACTTTGTATGGCTTGGATACAAGTAGTGTGTTGGCTATAGGTCTTAAAAATATTTTTTTCCACTCTTGGCCTATTTTGTAACTTTGTTACTGTCTAAAAATAGACTTTAAAAAATACTTATGTAGTTCAATTACCAACATTTTCCTTTACAGTATTTCTTATATCCTGATCAGAAATCTTAGCTTGCCCCCAAGGTCTTAAAGATATTGTCTTACATTATTTTCTAGAAACTTTATTTTGTTCTTTAGATTGTTTATTGTTTGCATATGCAATCACCCTGAAACTGACTTAGTTGTATGGCTTAAGGTAAAGGATTAATGTTCTTTTTATTACGTAGATATGGAGTTTATTAAATAGATGGTTTGTCCCCCACTAATTTGCAATGCCAGCTTCTAGTTTGCCAAGGATTTTCTTTTTCTTAATGATAAATAGTTGTTGAATTTTGTCAACTTTTTCTGTTTTTAATGAGATGGTAGTTTTTCTTCTTTGTTAAATGAATTCCATTAAAATTTTTTAATGCTAAGCTCTTTGAATGGCTAGAATTAATTTGTTTAATATCATCCTTTTTATATATAATGATTCAATTATTTTTTTCTTTTCATGTTATACTTACATTCATGAAAGATTTTCATCTATAATTCATTTTTTTCCTTACAATGTTCTTGTCAGCTTTTGGTATAACAGTTGTGTTGGTTTCATAATTATGACTATTAAAATCTGCCTATTCTCCTGAAAGAGTTCAGATACCAGTGTTTTGTTTCTACTTGAAAATGTGAGTGAAAATTCAACATTAAATCTCTCTGGGCCTAGAGATTTCTTGTGGGAAATATTTTACTTAGAAACTCAATTAGTATAACAGCTAGAGGTACCCTGACATTTTTTGTTTTTTTCTCTTTTTGTGACAGGTAGGTTGTGTTTTCAAGTTAATTTTACATTTTATCTAAATTTTCCAGTATATCGGTATTTTTACAATTATGTTTTTCAATTTATTTTATCTGTAACAACTGTAGTGACCATCCTTTTTTCTTTCTTGATGATATTGATGTAAGTTTTTCCTTTTTTCTTAACCTGTCTTGCTAAGATTGACCAATTTGGTTAACTTTTTCAAAGAGCTAACTCTTGGCTTTGTTGTTTTTTTATTTTATATTTTTCTTCTTAATTGACTGATGTCCATATCTTTGGGATATTAACTTTTTTAAAAAGATTCCATTTATTTATTTGAGAGAGACAGATAATGACAGAGAGCATGAGCAGGGAGGAGAGGGAGAAGCAGGCTCCCCACTGAGCAGGGAGCTCAATGTGGGACTGGATCCCAGGACCATGACTAGAGCCGAAGGCAGACACTTAACTGACTGATCCACCCAGGCACCCAGGATATTCATTTTTATACTTAGGGTTAAATTATTATTCTTCTAAAACCTAAGAAAACTAGCAGCTAGAATTTTGCTTTTTGATACAGAAGTTTATACTATTCCTTTCCAATGTTATTCTTTTCTAATACAGGCTTTTTTTGTTTTGGTTTGGTTTTAGGACTTTTTGGTTTTGGGTGTTTTTGTTTTGTTTTGGGTTGTTTTTTTTTTTTGTACTCAGGAAAAGATTTATTTTGGCAACTCTTCCTCACAAAACTAAAATCTTGTAGATGGTTTCTGTCTGCCAGAAACTATCTTCTTTTCTAAAACATATTAAATCCAGCTAGTTAACGTACAGTGTAATATTAGTTTCAGGTGCACAATATAGTGAGTCAACACTTCCATGCAACACCTGGTGCTCATCACAACAGGTGCCACTCCTCAATCCCCAACACCTATTTCACCCATCCCCCCACCCTCCTCCCTCAAGTCTACATTTTAATTTAAGATCTGGTATAGTTATATTTCATAATTATGGAATGTTTTAGCTTCAATTTCATGTAGTCAAATATTTTGATTGCTTCTTTAATACATGAGTTATTTAGAACCATGTTTTAAATTCCAAATATTTTGATTTTTTTCTCTCTTCTTTAGTTTAACTTCTCTCCGGTCAGAGAAACTCTCTAAATGTTTCAAATATTTGAGATTTATTAAGGACTATCTTGTGTACCCAGCATATGGTCCATTTTCATGAATGATTCATGTATTGTTGAAAAATTTATATTCTGCCATTATTGGGTATAAAGCTTATATATTAGATCAGTTTGGTGAATAGTGTTGATCAAATATTCTATATTTTTGTTGATTTGATGTCTTCCTCCTGATGTTATGACTACTGCTTTTATGTCAATTACTGGACAAAGAGTAGTGAAATCTCTAACGCTGATTGTGAATTTATTTCTCTTTTGATTCTGTCAAATTTTGCTTTATATATTTTGAAGCTGTGTTATCTAATATGTGCACACTTGAAATTATTGTTCCTTGATAAAGTGACCCTTATGTCTGTTTTATTATTAGAAATTCTTCCCGTTATATATTGTCTTAAAAGTGGATATTAATATAGCTTCATTAATTTTTGTTACTATTTGTATGATAAAGCTTTTTTACTTTCATCCACATTTTTTTTATTAAAGTTTACTTCTTGTGAAAGCCATAGTTGGGTTTTATTTAATACAGATTATAATCTTTATCTTTTAATTGTAGTCTTTAGTCTATTTACATCTTTTTTTTTTAACCCATAACCCCCCACCTGCTTCCCCTCTGGCAACCCCCAGTTCATGCTCTATAATTTATAAAGTCTCTTTTTTGGTTCTCCTTTTTTTGTTTTGTTTCTTAAATTCCAAGTATGAGTGAAGTCATATGGTATTTGTCTTTCTCTGATTTATTTCACTTAGCGTTTGCCTCTAGGTCCATCCACATTGTTGCAAATCTCAAGAGCACATAATTTTTTATGGCTGAGTAATATTCCTCTGTGTGTGTGTGTGTGTGTGTGAGTGACTTCTTTATCCAATCATTTATTGATGGTTGCGTCCATATCTTAGTTATTGTAAATAATGCTACAATAAACATAGGGGTGCATGTATCTTTTTGAATTACTGTTTTCATTTTCTTGGGGTAAATACTCAGTAGTGGAATTACTGGATCATGTGTTAATTCTGTTCTTAATTTTTAGAGGAAACTCTGTACTGTTTTCCACAATAGCTATACCGATATGCATTCCACAAGTAATACAATAGCACACAAACTTCCTTTTTCTCCACATCCTTGCCAACACTTTTTATTTCTTGGTTTTTTTATTTTAGCCATTCTAATGTGTATAAGGTGATAGCTCATTGTGGTTGTGAATTTTATTGCCCTGATGATTAAGGATGTTGAACATCCTTTCTTGTCTGTTGGTCATCTGGAGGTGGTCTTTGAAAAAAAAAAAGTCTACTCGGGTCCTCCGCCCATTTTTTAAATTGCTTTTTTTGGTACTGAGTTGTGTAAGTCCTATATGTATTTTGAATATTAACCCCTTATTGGATGTATAATTTGCAATTTAGTAGGATGCATTTAGTAGGATGTCATTTTGTTGATGGTTTCTTTCTTTGTGCAAAAGCTTTTTATTTTGGTGTATTCCCAATAGTTTAGCTTTGCTTTTTTTTCTTTGCCAAATGAGATATGTCTAGAAAAATGTTTTTACAGCTGATGTCAAAGAGATTACTATGTATGTCATATTCTAGGAAGGCAGATGTGCTGTTGGATAGCCTGGGTGGCTCAGTCAGTTAAGCCTCTGCCTTCAGCTAAGGTTATGATCCCAGGGTCCTGGGGTCGAGTCCTGCATCAGGCTCCTTGCTCAACAAAAAGCCTGCTTCTCCCTCTGCCTGCTTATGCACACGCTCGATCACTCTCTCTCTCTCTGACATATGAATAAATAAAATCTTTTTAAAAATTTTTAAAAAGATCAATTATATACAAGGTAACAAGAATGATAGATTTCTTTATGAAAGATGCAAATTATTGTCAACACAAATTTCATGCACAAGAAAAATAAAGGAGTAATGTTGGAGGAAGAACAGATGGACAAAGGAAAACAAACACAGAGACAATAGACTTTAACTCAAATAATTAAGTAGTTAGGTTCAAGTAAACTATCTTGAGAAATAACAAAGCTGGAGGTATCACAACCCCAGATTTCAATATACTGCAAAACTGTAATAATGAAAACAATATGGTATGGCAATGAAAACAGGCCATGAAAATATAGATCAATGGAACAGAATATAGAGTCCAGAAATAAACCCATGCTTATGTGGTCAATTCATTTATAACAGGCAATAATATGAAATGGGGAAAAGAAATATTTTCAATAAACAGTGCTAGGCAAACTGGACAGCTACATGGAAAAGAATGAAACTGGACCACTTTATTATACCATAGACAAAAATAAACTCCAAATGGGCTAGAGATCTAAATGTGAGACCAAAACCATAAAATTCCTAGAATATTATCCCTGTAATGGATTTTTTTTATCTTTAGCTGTATATATAATTTTCTCATCTTTTACTTTTTTTACTTTTTTATTCTGATGTATTTTTTTATATCTTCCTGCATTTGTTGAGTTTCTTGAATATATTGTCTTTTGAAGTCAATTTTGAAAATTATTAACAACTATTACTTAAGATAGTTTTACTCCATTTTTTCCATTCTTTTCTTCCTAACTCTTCCAGTTATATATATGTAAAATCATTTCACTAGATTCAAATTCTCTGGCATATGTTCTGTTTTTTTATTTCTTACTTGACTTAATATTTACTAATCTTATTTTTTGTGATATTTGATCTGCTGTTCATTCATCTAATGGATTTTTAATTTCATGTTACTCAGTTTTAAATTTTATATATTTTATAATGTTCTAATTATATGAAATTGTCTCTTTTAAATTTTAATTTCATAGTTGAATAAATGATGTGGGAGAAATAAATAAATGAATAAAGTAATTATAATATGGTTAACATACAGTGTAATATTAGTTGCAGGTGTATAATTTAGTGATTCAACAATTCTATACATTACTCAGCAGTTATCTGGGTAAGGGTACTTTTTTTTTTTTTTTTTTTTTTTTTTTATTGACAGACAGAGATTACAGGTAGGCAGAGAGGCAGGCGGAGAGAGGAGGAAGCAGGCTCCCTGCTGAGCAGAGAGCCCGATGCGGGCTCGATGCCGGGCTCGATCCTAAGACCCTGGGATCATGACCTGAGCCAAAGGCAGAGGCTTTAACCCACTGAGCCACCCAGGCGCCCCTGGGTAAGGGTACTTTTAATCCCCTTCATCTATTCATCCATCTCCCCACCGACCTCCGCTCTGGTAACCATCAGTTGGTTAGGCATAGTTAAGTCTGGTTTTTGGGTTTTGGTTTTTGGTTTTGTTTTGTTTCTTATGATTTCACTCATGTGTGGAATTGATATCTTTCTCTGATTTACTTCACTTAGCGTTGTAATCTCTAGCTCCATCTATGTTATAAATGGCAAGATTTCATTCTTTTTTTTTATTTTTTATTTATTTTTTAATTTCTTTTCAGCGTAACAGAATTCATAGTTTTACACCACACCCAGTGCTCCATGCAATGCATGCCCTCCAATATACCCACCACCAGGCTCCCCCAACCTCCCTCCCCCCCCCTTCAAAACCCTCAGGTTATTTTTCAGAGTCCATAGTCTCTCATGGTTCATCTCCCCCCCAATTTCCCTCAACTCCCTTCTCCTCTCCATCTCCCCATGTCCTCTGTGTTATTTGTTATGCTCCGCAAATAAGTGAAACCATATGATAATTGACTCTCTCTGCTTGACTTATTTCACTCAGCATAATCTCTTCCAG